>JBBDGP010004811.1:0-93764 GCA_037952835.1 Lithobates septentrionalis | reverse complement strand
GGGTAAGTTGTCCATGAAACAATGGTGAAGCGCTAAGTAAAGTGATTGCAAAGGTTTGTTTTTGTTGTAAATAAGTTCTCCTCCATCTCGTACTTGCAATCTCACGGAGAAGGGTCTCCTTCCTCCCTACAGTCATGTGACAAGGGGATAGAGAAGAGGAAGAACGGGCAGCCTTCCCTTCACTGCACAGCGCGGCTCTCTATTGCCACCTGCAGGCTGGCGGGAGGATAAAGCTGAATCCTCTCTCCATCTCCGTCTCCTGTCACTGTACATCGGGGATAAACAGCCAGCTCGCGCTTCCTCTGATTGGATGAGGGGGGTGCGAGCGCATAACGGTTTATTAAGCACGCGAAGGCCGAGCGGCGCCATTTTCCTGTAGGTTGTGCCAGAGAGAGGGCGTGTCTTTCCGAGGCTCCGTTGACAGAACAGACTCAGCGTCCTCCAGTGGAGAAATCGGAGATTACACCCCCAGTGTCTTCATAGCACATCTATCGAGAGAAAGTAAGTATGCTTAGCAGTGATGTCCCCTGACAGAGGGCGGGTCCAGTGTCGTTCGGGATGGGGGCGGGGCGGTATCCTCCGTACTGCGCAACAGCTGCGACTGCGCAGTACAGGCGGACATTATCGGATAGGGGACATTTCTAGACAGGACACCGGCTTGTGTAATGATCTTATTTGTGTTTTCTCTGCTCCTTTCTGGTGTGAGGGAGAGAAATCACTTTTCACACTCAGGATCAGAGCTGTCATTAGAGATCCCAGGGGCCCCAACACCCTACATGATAGGGCCCCCCCCCCACCTAACCGGGCCCCCTCCTCCCAGCACAAATCCCCCCCCAATCCCTCCTACAACACTGGGAAGGGACATACCATTATATTAAAGGATTACAAGAGAGAACAATTTAGGGCACTTACACACTTTTCAGCATCGCTTTATGGTCGTTTCAGCGGAGCTATTAACCCTCACTAGCGGGTGAAAAAAGGGTTAAAAGTGCCGCTGCTGAAGCTCTTTGCGGGTGCATCGGCAGCGCTGCCCATTGATTTCAATGGCGGGGAGTTTTAGTAATGATGTATTCACCGATCCCGCAACATCCCAAAGATGCTTCTTGGACTTTTTTCGCCCCAGTGTGAAAGCACTCAGGACTCTCATACTGGGGGGGGCGTTTTTCAGGCGCTATTTTTTAGCCCCTTAGCGCCTGAAAACCGCCTCAGTGTGAAAGTAGATTTAGATTCTCCATCTCCCCCTTTACTTTGGAGTCGTATGTTTATAAATCACTGTTAATATTCTGCTGTCTTCATATCAAATCGCTGCATATTGACAGATGAATGTCTACGTATTTTATATATTTATTTGCGGTATTTGCACCTTCTTTTCCTAATATTTATTGCTCTGTTATCACCACCTGAAGTGGTATGGATTGTATTATATGAATTCTCACGTTTTAGATATTTGCTCGATGTCTCATTATTTGAATCGCCATTGTTTACATCCTTGCACACCAATGTCATGTTAGGTTTGTTGCATAAATTAATTTGGCAATCACTACAGCAGCGCAGCCCCGCCATTCCATATATATACCAATCACATTAGATACAGATAAGCTATCAGGTGCCGGCAGAAGCGGGTCACTTTTCAACATTATATCTAATTCAAAGTGGGAGTATCCACTACACAGATATTACGCCCTCCAACTCACATCCCACCCCAATCCCCCTCCTAGCAGAAATCGACTCCCCCAATCCCCCCTCCTAGTAGAAATCTACTCCTCCAATCCCCCCCCCCCCCTTCTAGCAGAAATCTACTCCCCCAATCCCCCCTCCTAGAAGAAATCTCCTCCAATCCCCCCCTCCTAGCAGAAATCTACTCCCCCAAGCCCCCCCCCCCCAGCAGAAATCTACAACCCCAATCCCCCTCCTAGCAGAAATCTACTCCCCCAATCCCCCTCCTAGAAGAAATCTACTCCCCCAACCCCCCCCCCCTTCTAGCAGAAATCTACTCCCCCAATCCCCCCTCCTAGCAGAAATCTACACCCCCAATCCCCCTCCTAGCAAAAATCTACTCCCCCAATCCCCCCCCTCCTAGCAGAAATCTACTCCCCCAATCCCCCCTCCTAGCAATAATTTACTCCCCTAATCCCCCCCTCCTAGCTGAAATCTACACACCCAACCCCCCCCCCCTCCTAGCAGAAATCTACTCCCGCAATCCCTCCTCCTAGAACAAATCCCCCAAATCACATTTTCTAGCACAAATCCACCCAATCTCTCCGCCCAGCACAAATCCCCCCAGTCCCTCCTCCTTGCAAAAATCCTCCCAATCCCTCATTCTAGCAACAATCCTCCCCAATCCATTCTCCCAGCACAAATCCACCCCCCCCAGCACAAAGCCTCCCTCAACCCCCCTTCTAACACAAATACTCCCAATCCCCCCTCCTAACACAAATTCCCCCCCCCCTCCTCCTTAGCAAAAAATCCCCTAAATCACTTCTTCAGGAGAAAATTCCCCCAGTTCCTCCTTGTAGCACCAATCCCCCCCACAAATCCACAACCCCCTCCAAATGACCCTTTTCCTAGCACAAATTCTTCCTCCCCACCCAAATCTTCCCCCCAGCACAAATCCCCCCCCCCCCCCCTCTTAGCAGAAATTCCCACACCCTTAGCGCAAACATTCCCCGTCCTGGCTCAAATCCCCCAAAACTGTCCTAGCACATATTCCCCCCCCCCATTTCTCCTTCTAGCAAATACACCCCACCCCCAGCACAGATAAATGCTCATCCCCCATCTCTACAATCATCCAAAGCACAAACTATTATCCCCCCCTCATTGTGTACAATTTCCCTGGGACCCCCCCCCCCCTCCTCACCCTCTCCTGTCACTACAGCGCTCCTCCAGCACACAAGACAGGATCGCTCTTAGATGACATTGGACTGTACACACACACCGTGTGATTACCGCCCCCCATCCACATTTCCTGCTGCCGGTGTTCTGTCGAGAAGTGCCCCCCATCGAATAGTGCTCGCACATGTGCAGGACGGAGCCGCACTTCAGCCGATCAGCTGGAGTGACGTGACCAGGGCGCAAGCGCACATTGTAGGAGGCATCTCTCGATGGGAGATACCATTTCAGGGACATAATTGAAACCTATACAAACAGCGGGGGGAGACCGTAGTTCTCACATTGTGCCTCGCTGTTGCGGGGCGGCTTTACAGTGTGCTGATGGTCTGGTTTTGTCTGTGTTGCAGGGCGGGTTTGCTGTGTTGAACGGCCGGGTTGCAACACTGACAAAACCAGCTCTTTAACACAGCCACTAGCCGCCCTCGAGCAGCAGCGATGCACAATCAGAGAACTTCGGTCTCCCCAGCTGTTTGTATAAGTTTAAATTGTGCCTGTGAAATGGCATCTCCCATCGAGAAATACCTCCTAAGATGTGCGCATGTGCCCTGGTTACGTCAGCCCAGCTGATCGGCAAATCATCTGTTGTGCTGTTCCGTACGGCGCATGCGCAGTACATACCGGGCACTATTCGATGGGGGGGGGGGGGGGCACTTCTCGACAGAACACCGGGGGATGAGCAGCCCTTGGAGGAGATGGGGGGCGGTAATCAGTGTGTGTGTGTACAGTCCGATGTCATCTCTCCACTCCACCACTTCTCCTCTCACTGCTCCAGGATGACGTTCCCTTTTCCCGCCTCTGAGTGCGGGGGATGGTGGAGGGAGATCAGTGGCCAATCAGGTATCACATCAAAGGTAGGGTTGGTGTGGGGAGGGGGGAACCACTGAAATCTGGGTGTAAATCAGCCCCCCCCTGGATTCGATCATGTCTGTGTCTCTCCCTCCGGCAGCTGAAATCCGGCAGGTAGGAGAGGGGGAGAAACCGGCTTTAACTACTTAAAGCGGAGTTCCACACAAAAATGGAACTTCCGCTTTTCGGAACCCTCCCCCCCTCCGGTGTCACATTTGGCACCTTTCAGGGGGGAGGGGGGTGCAGATACCTGTCTAAGACAGGTATTTGCACCCACTTCCGGCATAGACTCCCATGGGAGTCTATGCCTCTTCCTGTCCCTCCGCGCTGTCTCCTAGGAAACACACAGCTCCCAGGAGAGAGCGGGGACCATCCAGATCGCGCAGCGTGACTCGCGCATGCGCAGTAGGGAACCGGGAAGTGAAGCCGCAACGCTTCACTTCCTGATTCCCTCACCTAGCATGGCGGCGGCAGCTGCCGAGAACCAACATCGCTGGACCCTGGGACAGGTAAGTGGCCATGTATTAAAAGTCAGCAGCTGCAGTATTTTTTTTTTTTTGCGGTTTGGATGGACTCCCTCTTTAAAGGGTTCGTAAACCTTCGTGTTTTTTCCCCTTAATGTATCCTATGCATTAAGGTGAAAAAACCCCTGGCAGTGACCGGCCCCCCAGCCCCCCCCGTTTTACTTACCTGATCCCTGGAACTTGACCCGTCAGGGACGGGCTGTCTCTCTGCCCGGGGTTCTCTGCTCTTGATTGGATAGATTGATAGCTGCGCAGCCAATGGCTCCCGCTGTTGTCAATCAAATCCAATGATGCGGGGGGGGGGCAGGTCATACATTTGGTGGCTATGGACGCCGAATGCTGGACTCGAGAGCGCGCCCACAAGGTAACCCTCTCGGGAGAGCGATTCTCCTAGGGGGTTATCTGATGTGGGGAGGAGCCACCGAGGGACCCCAGAAGACAAGGTTCGGAGCCACCCTGTGCAAAACGAGCTGCACCGCAGCGGAGGTAAATATGATATGTTTGTTATTTAAAAAACAAAATGAACCCTTACAATCACTTTAAAGTGGAGGGCCACCCTCATGAAAAATCGTAAAAAAATGTTAAAAAGAAATTAAAAAAAAAAAAAAAAATGTAAACTTACCTGAACTCTTGTTGCTAGGCAGTCTTCCTAATCTGCCTCTTCCTATTCCGTGGCGTGTCCTGCTCCTCGGTGAGCGGCCCCGTTGCCTTCTGGGAACTGTGTGTGTTCCCAGAAAACCACGGGGCCATTCACAGAGCACCGCGCCACTCACGCGTGCGTGCGCAGCAGGAAACTGGCAGTGAAGCCGCAAGGCTCCACTGCCTGTTTCCCTTAGTTAGGATGGCAGTGCCGGGACCCGAGAGCCGAGGGACGGGTCGGCCTCGGGCGGCCGACATCGCGGGAACCCAGGACAGGTAAGTACTTATTTAAAGTCAGCAGCTACAGTGTTTGTAGCTGCTGTCTTTTAAAAAAAAAATTTCCTGGTCGGAATCCCGCTTTAACCACTTGCCGACCGCCTCACGCCTATATACGTGAGCAGAATGGCACGGGCAGGCAAAATCACGTACCTGGTACGTGATTGCCTTCCCGCGGGCGGGGGGTCCGGTCGGACCCCCCCCGGTGCCAGCGGCGGTCGGCTTTGGTCTGGCAGCGATCAAAGATGAGGGGGAGGCCATCCGATCGTGGCCCCCCCCCTCGCGATCGCTCCCAGCCAATGAGAAACATCCCCTGCCTCTGTATAGTACACAGAGGCAGAGGATGTGATGTCATCTCTCCTCGGCTCGGGAGTTTCCGTTCCGGGCCGAGGAGAGAAGACATGTGAGTGAGTGCACAACACTACACAACACAGTAGAACATGCCAGGCACACTAAACACCCCGATCCCCCCCCCGATCGCCCCCCCGATCCCCCCCCTGTCACAAACTGACACCAAGCAGGTTTTTTTTTTTTTCCTGATTACTGCATAGTGTCAGTTTGTGACAGTTAGAAGTGTTAGGACAGTGAGTATTACCCCCTGTAGGTCTAGGGTACCCCCTAACCCCCCCTAATAAAGTTTTAACCCCTTGATCACCCCCCGTCACCAGTGTCACTAAGCGATCATTTTTCTGATCGCTGTATTAGTGTCGCTGGTGACGCTAGTTAGGGACGTAAATATATAGGTTCGCCGTCAGCGTTTTATAGCGACAGGGACCCCCATATACTACCTAATAAATGTTTTAACCCCTTGATTGCCCCCTAGTTAACCCTTTCACCACTGATCACCGTATAAGTGTTACGGGTGACGCTGGTTATTTCGTTTATTTTTTATAGTGTCAGGGCACCCGCCGTTTATTACCGAATAAAGGTTTAGCCCCCTGATCGCCCGGCGGTGATATGCGTCGCCCCAGGCAGCGTCAGATTAGCGCCAGTACCGCTAACACCCACGCACGCAGCATACGCCTCCATTAGTGGTATAGTATCTGTACGGATCAATATCTGATCCGATCAGATCTATACTAGCGTCCCCAGCAGTTTAGGGTTCCCAAAAACGCGGTGTTAGCGGGATCAGCCCAGATACCTGCTAGCACCTGCGTTTTGCCCCTCCGCCTGGCCCGGCCCAGTCCACCCAAGTACAGTATCGATCGATCACTGTCACTTACAAAACACTAAACGCATAACTGCAGCATTCGCAGAGTCAGGCCTGATCCCTGCGATCGCTAACAGTTTTTTTGGTAGCGTTTTGGTGAACTGGCAAGCGCCAGCGGCCTAGTACATCCCGGTCGTAGTCAAACCAGCACTGCAGTAACACTTGGTGACGTAGTAGGTCCCATAAGTGCAGTTCAAGCTGGTGAGGTGGCAAGCACAAGTAGTGTCCCGCTGCCACCAAAAAGACAAACACAGGCCCATCGTGCCCATAATGCCCTTCCTGCTGCATTCGCCAATCCTAATTGGGAACCCACCGCTTCTGCAGCGCCCGTACTTCCCCCATTCACATCCCCAACCAAATGCAGTCGGCTGCATGAGAGGCATTTTTATGTCCTCCCGAGTACCCCTACCCAACGAACCCCCCCAAAAAAGATGTTGTGTCTGCAGCAAGCGCGGATATAGGCGTGACACCCGCTATTATTGTCCCTCCTGTCCTGACAATCCTGGTCTTTGCATTGGTGAATGTTTTGAACGCTACCATTCACTAGTTGAGTATTAGCGTAGGGTACAGCATTCCACAGACTAGGCACACTTTCACAGGGTCTCCCAAGATGCCATCGCATTTTGAGAGACCCGAACCTGGAACCGGTTACAGTTATAAAAGTTACAAGTTTGCAAAAAAAACACAAAAAAAAATAGTTGTCGTTTTATTGTTCTCTCTCTCTCTATTCTCTCTCTATTGTTCTGCTCTTTTTTACTGTGTTCTATTCTGCAATGTTTTATTGTTGTTATGTTTTATCATGTTTGCTTTTCAGGTATGCAATTTTTTATACTTTACTGTTTACTGTGCTTTATTGTTAACCATTTTTTGTCTTCAGGTACGCCATTCACGACTTTGAGTGGTTATACCAGAATGATGCCTGCAGGTTTAGGTATCATCTTGGTATCATTCTTTTCAGCCAGCGGTCGGCTTTCATGTAAAAGCAATCCTAGCGGCTAATTAGCCTCTAGACTGCTTTTACAAGCAGTGGGAGGGAATGCCGTCCCCCCCCCACCGTCTTCCGTGTTTTTCTCTGGCTCTCCTGTCTCAACAGGGAACCTGAGAAAGCAGCCGGTGATTCAGCCAGCTGACCATAGAGCTGATCAGAGACCAGAGTGGCTCCAAACATCTCTATGGCCTAAGAAACCGGAAGCTACGAGCATTTTATGACTTAGATTTCGCCGGATGTAAACAGCGCCATTGGGAAATTGGGGAAGCATTTTATCACACCGATCTTGGTGTGGTCAGATGCTTTGAGGGCAGAGGAGAGATCTAGGGTCTAATAGACCCCAATTTTTAAAAAAAAGAGTACCTGTCACTACCTATTGCTATCATAGGGGATATTTACATTCCCTGAGATAACAATAAAAATGATTTAAAAAAAAAAAATGAAAGGAACAGTTTAAAAATAAGATAAAAAAGCAAAAAAATAATAAAGAAAAAAAAAAAAAAAGCACCCCTGTCCCCCCTGCTCTCGCGCAAGCGTCGCTCTGGCGTCAAATGTAAACAGCAATTGCACCATGCATGTGAGGTATCACCGCGAAGGTCAGATCGAGGGCAGTATTTTTAGCAGTAGACCTCCTCTGTAAATCTAAAGTGGTAACCTGTAAAGGCTTTTAAAGGCTTTTAAAAATGTATTAATTTTGTTGCCACTGCACGTTTGTGCGCAATTTTAAAGCATGTCATGTTTGGTATCCATGTACTCGGCTTAAGATCATCTTTTTTATTCCATCAAACATTTGGGCAATATAGTGTGTTTTAGTGCATTAAAATTTAAAAAAGTGTGTTTTTTCCACAAAAAATGCGTTTGAAAAATCGCTGCGCAAATACCGTGTGAAAAAAACAAATGAAACACCCACCATTTTAATCTGTAGGGCATTTGCTTTAAAAAAATATATAATGTTTGGTGGTTCAAAGTAATTTTCTTGCAAAAAAAAATAACTTTTTCATGTAAACAATAAGTGTCAGAAAGGGCTTTGTCTTCAAGTGGTTAGAAGAGTGGGTGATGTGTGACATAAGCTTCTAAATGTTGTGCATAAAATGCCAGGATAGTTCAAAACCCCCCCCAAATGACCCCATTTTGGAAAGTAGACACCCCAAGCTATTTGCTGAGAGGCATGTCGAGTCCATGGAATATTTTATATTGTGACACAAGTTGCGGGAAAGAGACACATTTTTTTTTTTTTTTTTGCACAAAGTTGTCACTAAATGATATATTGCTCAAACATGCCATGGAGATAGTTGAAATTACACCCCAAAATACATTCTGCTGCTTCTCCTGAGTACGGGGATACCACATGTGTGAGACTTTTTGAGAGCCTAGCCGCGCACGGGACCCCGAAAACCAAGCACCGCCTTCAGGCTTTCTAAGGGCGTAAATTTTTGATTTCACTCTTTACTGCCTATCACAGTTTCGGAGGCCATGGAATGGAAAGTAGACACCCCAAGCTATTTTCTGAGAGGTATAGTGAATATTTTGCAGACCTCACTTTTTGTCACAAAGTTTTGAAAATTGAAAAAAGAAAAAAAAAAAAATTTCTGGTCTTTCTTCATTTTCAAAAACAAATGAGAGCTGCAAAATACTCACCATGCCTCTCAGCAAATAGCTTGGGGTGTCTACTTTCCAAAATGGGGTCATTTGGGGGGGGTTTTGTGCCATCTTGGCATTTTATGGCCTTCAAAACTGTGATAGGTAGTGAGGAGTGAAATCAAAAATTTATGCCCTTAGAAATCCTGAAGGCAGTGATTGGTTTTTGGGGCCCCATACGCGGCTAGGCTCCCAAAAAGTCCCACACATGTGGTATCCCCGTACTCAGGAGAAGCAGCTGAATGTATTTTGGGGTGCAATTCCACATATGCCCATGGCCTGTGTGAGCAATATATCATTTAGTGACAACTTTTTGTAAAAATTTTTTTTTTTTTGTCATTATTCAATCACTTGGGACAAAAAAAATAAATATTCAACATGCCTCTCAGCAATTTCCTTGGGGTGTCTACTTTCCAAAATGGGGTCATTTGGGGGGGTTTTGTACTGCCCTGCCATTTTAGCACCTCAAGAAATGACATAGGCAGTCATAAATTAAAAGCTGTGTAAATTCCAGAAAATGTACCCTAGTTTGTAGACGCTATAACTTTTGCGCAAACCAATAAATATACGCTTATTGACATTTTTTTTACCAAAGACATGTGGCCGAATACATTTTGGCCTAAATGTATGACTAAAATTTAGTTTATTGGATTTTTTTTATAACAAAAAGTAGAAAATATCATTTTTTTTCAAAATTTTCGGTCTTTTTACGTTTATAGCGCACAAAATAAAAACGGCAGAGGTGACCAAATACCATCAAAAGAAAGCTCTATTTGTGGGAAGAAAAGGACGCAAATTTCGTTTGGGTACAGCATTGCATGACCGCGCAATTAGCAGTTAAAGCGACGCAGTGCCGAATTGTAAAAAGTGCTCTGGTCAGGAAGGGGGTAAAATCCTCCGGGGCTGAAGTGGTTAAGGACTGGCCTATTGTTCAGACTTGGTGTTTTCATTTTTTTTTGCTAGAAAATTACTTAGAACCCCCAAATGTTATATATTTAAAAATCTCCATAGGCGACATTTAAAAATTTCTACAGGTTACCATTTTTAAGATACAGAGGAGGTCTAGTGCTAGAATTATTGCTCTCACTCTTATGATCGCAGCGATACCTCACATGTGTGGCTTTAACACCGTTTTCATATGCAGGCGCAACTAACGTATAAGTTCACTTCTGTGTGCGAGCTCAGCGGGACACTTAAAAAAAAAATCTTATTTATTTTATTTTTACACTTTAAAAAAAAAAAAATTGGGTCACTTTTATTCCTATTACAAGGAATGTAAACATTCCTTGTAATAGAAAAAAAGCATGACAGATCCTCTTAAATGTGAGATCTGGGGTCAAAAAGACCTCAGATCTCATATTTACACTAAAATTCAATAAAAATAAATAAATAAATGTCTTTTTTATTTACAAAAAAAAAAAATTCCCCTTTTAGGACCATTGGGCGGAAGTGACATTTGATGTCGCTTCCGCCATTCAATGGTATGGATCCGAGTGGGGGTCATCTTTCCCTCACTCTGCATCCAGCCTCACAGGGAAGAGGACGCAACAGTCTCTGCTGCTACTGACGGCTCCGGTAAGCGGCGGGGGGGCCCCCTCTCCCTCCTCTGTTAAAAGTGATCTTGCGACAAATTCGCCGCAGAGACCACTTTTATCTGAAAGGGGACCGCCTGCTGTTGAAGAGGATACCGGGGTTATGACAGCTTTCTGCTGCCATAACAACGGTATTCCACTTCAAACAGCCGACGTACAATGACGGCGGGCGGTCCGCAAGTGGTTAAAGGAGAAGTACAGCCGAAGCTCGTTTTGCACTCCTGTGACCCATTTTCAGCAGAGAGTGGGCTGGAGTCCGCTTTCTGCTGATGTCACAGAAGTGGGTCCAGGGTCCGCGTCATCACGACAATGGTAGTCGTGATCCGCCAGGTCCCTAGACCGAAACCCCGGCTCAGCCTCTCAGCGAGCTGCTAAGAGCCTGAGCTGGCCGCTCCGCCCCCTCCACAGCCCAGCGCGTGAGGAGGGGGCAGGGCAGAGAGCTGTGACTGACAGTCTGCAGCTCTCTGCTCACGGAGTTGTGAGAACCGAGCGATCGATGGTGTTCGATCGTTCGGTTCTCAGTGAAGAGGCGCCGGGGGACAGATACAGCATCCACCTAGATAAGTATGATACTGGAAAAAACACCCAGCATACGGGACAAGAGAAGTGGTACTGTGCAGAGTCCATACATACAGATAAAGAACAAATACTGAGAAATATGCCCAGCATACCCGGTCATTAAAAGGACCATAATACAGTTTAATTATATGTCAAATCTATAATATGATATGAAATGTATTTGGCTACAGTGTTACATGACTGAGGTTCCTCCACACCAAACCATATCTGCATGGAGATGGAATTGTACACAGTCATGCTGGAACAGAAAAGAGCCTTCCCCAAACTGTTACCCCAGGGTTGGGAGTGCACAATTGTCTAAAATATCTTTATATTATTAATACTTTTCACTAAAAACACCTGAACTGAATCATTTGAAGAACTGTCCACATACAGTGGGTGTGATGGTCAGGCGTCTATTTACTTTTGGCCATATTGCGTGTCTCCTGGGAACTTTATTGGTGAGGTCTTAATGCGAGGTTCCTGAGTCTGCACACCTCATGTGACCATTATGAGCATTCCTCACTCACCCAGTATGCTTTATTTAATATTAAGGAGCATGTAACAGGAGGACCTGGAACACACAAAGGTGTCAGGACACCTAAAATTCCCGGGTAGAGAGGAACAGAGTCAGGAACAATGATAGGGAGATCTGTCCGGAATCACCAAGACACTCCCGGGACTGATCTCACCATTACCTAAAATATCACTTATGGGGGGTCTGACCCTTTCACCCCCTCCTGCCCAGCCTATTGTAATATGATGGCCGAGTGGGAGCTCTGTTATCCTGGGAGGACGTTGTATGAATCGGCCGCGCTCCGGAGCAATCGGTCATCCGCTGAGTCCACTGGACACAACACATGACAGATCACTGTACAGACAGGGCCGGTCACAGCTAATCACAATAGTAAACACCGAATGAATCGTTCTCCTTCAGAAAAAATGGTTACTTATAACTGTAAAATTCAGTTATAAGAAATCATAATGTGTAAAAAAGAAAATCCTGATCACCTCCCCAGAGTAGTACAGGGTTACTTTGGTAACACTACATTGCTCTGGTCACTGTATGTAAAAAAAAATATATATATATTAAATATTTTTTTTACGTACTGTCACCCCAGTTAATTTTTGGTAAAATATAAAAGAGGTTACACCGAGTAAATAGATCCCTAACGTGTCATGCTTTAAAATTGCACACGCTTGTGGAATGGCACAAAACTACGGTACTGTACTTGAAAAATCTCCATAAGTGACGCTTTAAACATTTTAGAGGTTACTGGTTTAGAGTCAGGCCCCTTTCACACTGGGGCGGTGAGTGCGTTGGCGGTAAAGCGGCGCTATTTTTAGCGGCACTTTACCATCAATTTCACGGCGCTATTCAGCCGCTAGCGGGGCGTTTTACCCCCGGCTAGCGGCCGAGAAAGTGTTAAAAACCAGCCGCAAAATGGTTACAACCAGCGCAAAGCGCTGCTGCAGCAGCGCTATGCCGGCGGTATAGCCGCGCTGCCCCATTGATTTCAATGGGCAGGATGGGTGAAGGAGGGGTGTATACACCGCTCCAAAGATGCTGCTAGCAGGATTTTTTTTTTAGCGTCCTGCCAGCGCACTGCTCCAGTGTGAAAGCCCTCGGGGGCTTTCACATTGGAGTGTGAGGAGCGGCTCTTTCAGGCGCTTTGCAGGCACTATTTTTAGCGCTGTAGCGCCTGCAAAGTGCCCCAGTGTGAAAGGGGTCTTACAGAGGAGGTCTAGCGCTAAATATATGTCTCTCCCTACAACGTTTGCGGCGATACCTCACATGTGTGGTGCGAACATCGCTTACATATGTGGGCACGACCTACGTATGCGTTCACTTCTGTGTGCGAACACGAGAAGATGGGGGCGCTTAAAAAAAAAAAAAGCAGTTGTAAACCGTAGCACATTATGCGAAACTTACCTCAAAACTAAGCCTTCCAGCGATGCAAAGTCATGGCTGGAGACGGCATCCATCTATACTAGGCCTTCCTTCCAGGTTCGCGGCTCTGGCCCTGAGTGGAGCCGCGATCGGGTCAATCCTGCGCATGCGCGTGGGAGCCTCCAGTCACGGGCAGCCGTTCCTTCAGAGTGCATGCGCCAGTGACGTAACTGGCTGCTAGGACAGTAAATATCTCCTAAACTGTACATGTTTAGGAGATATTTACACTACCTATAGGTAAGCCTTAATATAGGCTTATCTATAGCTAAAACTTAAAGAGGAAGTAAACCCTGATGGGTTTTACTTCCTCTTTTGCTCGCTGCAAAGTCTGCATACTAGCCCATTTTGTGCCACTTACCTGCAAAAGAATCCAGCGATGTTCCCTGTGTAGGCAGCATCCATCTTCTGGCCCCTCCTGCTTCTGGGCGGCGGACTCCGGCTCTTTGACGTCACTCCCGCGCATGCGCACGGGAGCCGCGATTAACGGCATAGGCTAGGGAAGAAACAGCGTTTAGTTTCTTCCCTGCGCATGAGCCGTTGGAATTTTCGGCGGACTACAAGTGAAATATCTCCTAAACGGCGCACGTTTAGGAGATATTTCCACTACCTATAGGTAAGCCTTATTCAGCCTTATCTGAAAGACCCCAGACCCTAGATCTGTCCTCTACCGTGGAAAGCATAAAAACATTGACCTCTGCTTTCCAGGGGAAAAAAAATGTGTTTACATGACGTCACTTCCAGCATCCCAGGATCATAGAGATGGCCGCTGAAAGTGTGCTCATCAGTGCGCTCATAGTCCACTGATACTTCCTACAGCTCAGAAATTGGCAGCCCCTACAGAGGAATGGGCAAAGAGCTGTAGGCAGTGTCTGCAGGAGCCTGACATTGTACCCGTGATCCAGTGATCAAAGGTGCAATGTTCTGCAGGCTCCTGTGAAAAAAAAAAAAACATTAACCGCTTGCCGACCAGCCGCCGCAGTTATACTGCGGCAGAATGGCACAAGCAGGCGAATCGCCGTCATGTTATGTCGGCTCCAAAGGCGGCCACTAGGGGGGCGCGCACGCCCGCTGCTCACCACCGGAGCCGATGCGAGTGCGAGACCGCCGGGCTCCCGCGATCGCTCGTAACACGGCGAGAACCGGGAGCTGTGTGTGTAAACACACAGCTCCCGGTTCTCTGAGGGGAGAAATGACAGATCGTCTGTTCATACAAAGTATATACAGCGTTCTGTCATCTCCCCTAGTCAGTCCCCTCCCCCCTTCAGTTAGGACACACAATAGGGAACACTGTTAACCCCTTGATCGCCCCCTAGTGTTAACTCCTTCACTGCCAGTGACATTTTTACAGTAATCAATGCATTTTTAAAGCACTGATCGCTGTATTAATGCCAATGGTCCCAAAAATGTGTCAAAATTGTCCGATGTGTCCGCCATAATGTCGCAGTCCCGATAAAAATCGCAGATCACCGCCATTACTAGTAAAAAAAAAATAAATAAATCTATCCCCTTTTTTGTAGATGCTATAACTTTTGCGCAAACCAATCAATATACGCTTATTGCGATTTTTTTTTTTAACCAAAAATATGTAGAAGAATATATATCGGCCTAAACTGAGAAAAAATTTGTTTTTGTTTTTTTTAAAAATGGGGATATTTATTATAGCAAAACGTACAAAATATTGTGGTTTTTTTTCAAAATTGTCGCTCTTTTTTTGTTAATAGCGCAAAAAATAAAAACCGCAGAAGTGATCAAATACCACCAAAAGAAAGCTCTATTTGTGGGGAAAAAAGGACGTCAATTTTATTTGGGTGCAACGTCGCACGGCCGCGCAATTGTTAAAGCGACGCAGTGCCGAATCGCAAAAAGTGCTCTGGTCATTAAGGGGGTAAAATCTTCAGGGGCTGAAGTGGTTAAATGCACATTTTGTTCTTGCGAAAATTATTATTTTTTTTTCCCCCTACAAGTGAACTTAAAGTGGTTGTTAAAAGGCCTAACACTGAGAACCGAGCGATCAAACACCACCGATCGCTCAGTTCTCACAACTCCCTGAGCAGAGAGCTGGTGACTTCAGTCACAGCTTTTTCCTCTCCCCCGACACCCACTGGAGCACTGTGCTGTGGGGGGGGGGGGGGTGCGGAGCCGTCAGCCCGGGTTCTCAGCAGCTCGTTGAAAGGCTGAGCCGGGTGGCGGTCCGGGCATCGGGGGGGGGGGGGGGTGGATCCCAACCAGATGGTCGCCATCTTTCCTGATCCTGGACCACTGTGACTGGAAACCGGTCACAGGAATGCAGAACAAACTTCAAACAAACCAGCTTTGGCCATACTTCTCATTCAATCTTTATTTTTTTTACACACAGCTTTGTTTGGTGAAGACCCATGAGACTTTACAATCACTTTACCTCTCACAAAGCCTCCTCTGTGGTAAAAAGCGCGGCACCAATTGTATTTAGTGATTTATTTGCACATTATAAGGTTGGGGGCTTTAAAAATGATTTTCTACATATAGCTGCTCACAAGAGACTCACAAAAATTTACTGGGGTAAGTTCTCCTCCACCTCGTACTTACAGACGGGTTTCCTTTCCTCCCTCCAGTCATGTGACAAGGAGATAGAGGAGAGGAAGAACGGGCAGCCTTCCCTCACTGCACAGCGCGGCTCTCTATTGCCACCTGCAGGCTGGAGGGAGGATAAAGCTGAATCCTCTCTCCATCTGTCTCCTGTCACTGGACATCAGGGATAAACAGCTACCGCGCGTGCTTTCTCTGATTGGCTGAGGGGGGGCGGCGCATAACGGTTTATCAAGCACGCGAAGGCCGAGCGGCGCCATTTTCCTGTAGGTTGTGCCAGAGAGAGGGCGTGTCTTTCCGAGGCTCCTTTGAAAGAACAGACTCAGCGTCCTCCAGTGGAGAAATCGGAGATTACACCCCCAGCGTCTTCATAGCACACCTATCGGAGAGAAAGTAAGTGTGCTTAGCAGTGATGTCACCTGACAGGGGGCGGGTCCAGTGTCGTTCGGGGGGGGGGGTGGCGGTGTCCTCCGTACTGCGCAACAGCTGCGACTGCGCAGCATAGGGCAAACATTATGGATGGGGAACATTTCTCTAAAGGACACCGGCTTGTGTAATGATCTTATTTGTGTTTTCTCTGCTCCTTTCTGATGTGAAGCACAGATCGGGGATAAACACCCTGCATGACAGGGGCCCCCCTTTTCCCAGTTCAAATCTCTTTGCTCCCCAATCCCAACTCATATCCCACCCCAATCCCCCCTCCTAGCAAAAATCTACCCCCCAAATACCCCATCCCAGCACAAATCTACCCCCCAAATACCCCATCCCAGCACAAATCTACCCCCACTGGCAGAAATTTTCACCCCCCCCTCCTAGCACACACATCCCCCCCCCAATGCCCCCTCCTGGCTCATTTCCCCCCAAACCCTCCTCCTAGCACATATCTTTCCCCATTCCTCCTTCTAGAAAATAACCCCCAAATCCTGATTACACTTCTTAGTACAGATAGCTGCCCATCCCCCCTTCCCCACAAACATCCAAAGCACATACAATTACCACCCCCCCCCCCCTCGTGTACAATTTCCCTGTGACCCCCCCCCCCTCTCCTGTCACTACAGCTCTCCTCCAGCACACAAGACACGATCGCTCTTAGATGACATTGGACTGTACACACACACAGTGTGATTACCGCCCCCCATCCACATTTCTTGCTGCCGGGAGATGATCAGCCCTTGGAGGAGATGGGGGGCGGTAATCAGTGTGTGTGTGTGTGTACAGTCCGATGTCATCTCTCCACTCCGCCACTTCTCCTCTCACTGCTCCAGAATGACGTTCCCTTTTCCCGTCTCCGAGTGCGGGGGATGGTGGGGGGAGATCAGCGGCCAATCAGACATCACAACAAAGGGAGAGTTGGCGTGGGGAGGGGGGGGACCACTGAAATCTGGGTGTAAATCAGCCCCCCCCCCTCCCCCCCGGATTTGGCCATTTCTGTGTCTCTCCCTTCGGCAGCTGAAATCCGGCGGGTAGGAGAGGGGGAGAAACCGGCTTTAACTACTTAGAAGGGGTTGTAAACGTTCGTGTTTTTTCACCTTGACCACTTGCCAACCGGCACACGCCAATGTACGTCCCTTTTTTGGGGACGGATATCGTTGTTATGGCAGCAGCTAGCTGCCATAACCCCGGTATCCCCGTTTTCGGCCGGCGGTGGGCTACAAGATAAAAGTGGTCCCTGCGGGGGATTCACCGCAAGATCACTTTTATCGGTGGCAGGAGAGGGGCCCCCCCCTCTCACGGTTCAAAATTGCATCCGCTCGTGGAATGGCGACAAACTTTTACACTTAAAAATCTCCATAGGCGACATTTAAAAAATTCTACCGGTTGCATGTTTTGTGTTACAGAGGAGGTCTAGGGCCAGAACTATTGCTCTCGCTCTACCGAACGCGGCGATACATGTGTGGTTTGAACACCGTTTTCATATGCAGGCGCTAGCTCACGCTACTGCACACGAGCTCGGCAGGACGGGGCGTGTTTAAAATGTTTTTTTTTCTTATTTATTTTACCTTTTACTTTTTATTTTTACGTGTCACTTTTATTTCTTTTACAAGGAATGTAAACATTCCTTGTAATAGAAAAAAAGCATGACAGGAACTCTTAAATATGAGATCTGGGGTCAAAAAGACCTCAGATCTCATATTTACACTAAAATGCAATAAAAAAAAAATTGTCATTTAAAAAATAAAATGGCCCTTTAAGAGCTATGGGTGGAAGTGACGTTTTGACATCGCTTCCGCCCTGCAGCGTCATGGAGACGGGCGGGGGCCATCTTCCCCTCACTCGTCTTTATGTCAGCCCAGGGGACAGACGCGATCGCCTCCGCTGCTGCCAATGGCTCCAGTAATCGGCGGAGGGCATCGGATCGCGGTGGAGGGGGGGGGGGCCCTCTCCCGCTGCAGATAAAAGTGATCTTGCGGCTAATCCACCGCAGAGACCACTTTTATCTTGTACTGGACCACCGGCCGAACACAGGGATACCGGGGTTATGGCAGCTAGCTCCTGCCATAACGATATCCGTCTCCAAAGTAGAGACATAGATCGGCGTGCGGCGGTCCAGAAGGAGAAGCACAGCCGAAACTCGTTTTGCACTCCTGTGACCCATTTTCAGCAGAGAGTGGGCTGAAGTCCGCTCTCTGCTGATGTCACAGAAGACGGTCCAGGGTCCGCGTCATCACGACAATGGAAGTCGGGATCTGCCAGGTCCCTAGACCGACACCCGGCTCAGCCTCTCAGCGAGCTACTGAGAGCCTGAGCTGGCCGCTCCGCCCCCTCCACAGCCCAGCGCTCCAATGAGTGTTATATACTGTCACCCCAGTCAGTGTCGCTGATCACTGCCAAACCAGTTATAGGATGACACTGTACTGCACTGGGGACAGTATGTAAAAAATAAAAAAGATAATTGTGAAAACAACTTTTTTTTTATTTCTTAATTTTCCAAAAAATAGTGACATAAAAAATGGCAACTTCAATCTCGCCATGCCTCTAACTAAGACCCCTTTCACACCGAGGGCGTTAAAATTGCGCCTGCAATCCGCCCTCAAACAGCTGCAGCATTGTCCCCAGTGTGAAAACCCGAGGGCTGTCACACCGGAGCACTGCGCTGGCAGGACGTCAGGAAAAGTCCTGTCAGCAGCTTCTTTGGAGCGGTGAAGGAGCGGTGTGTTTACCGCTCCTCCACCGCTGCTCCCCATTGAAATCAATGGGGCAGCGCTGGGATACCGCCGGCAAAATGCCGCTATTGCGGCGCATTGCGGGCAGTTTTAACCCCTTCTCAGCCGCTAGCGGGGGGTAAAAACGCGGCCGCTAGCGGCCCAAATGTGCCGCAAATCCGACGGTAAAACACCGCTATAAATAGCAGCGTTTTACCGCTGCCGCTATAGGCGGCTCGGTGTGAAAGGGGTCTTAATAGCTTGGACTGTCTACTTTCCAAAAAAGAGGCCATTTGGGGGATATTTGTACATTCGTGGCATTTTTGGGCCTCAAGAAATAGGCCGTCAGTACATCAGGATTGATTGATTTTCATATATTGTAGTTCCATGTGGCTGCATCCGAAAAAAAACCCAAAACAAAACAAAAAACAAACACAGGTAGAGCTTTTTTAAATGAATGGGCTGCTGTACCCTTGAAAACACAAGCGGAGATGTGAGCCTCGCCTTAAACAAAGCGCTATTCTGATGTGAGCCCTCAGTGTGGTAGGTAAGTACTTAGGGAATTCCTTGGGGACCCCCAGGTCATCAAAATGAGTGTCCCTATTGAAAGATTTCCCCTCTATTACTTTTCTGGGGATAACCCAAAATTTGGGTTTTTTTTTTTTACTTTCAATTATAATGATAACGGTAAACAGGACAAGTAGAGAGGGTGGAGCTCCCTAACAGGCGCACGGACAGCAATAAAACTTGACAAGCGGTCTAATCCCCCCTCCACTCCAAAACAAAACAAAAATGTTTTGCCTTTAGTTCTACCTTAGCCACTTCAGCCCCGGAGAGTTTTACTCTCTAATGACCAGGCCATTGTTTGCGTTACTTTAACTGACAACTGCGCGGTCATGCGACGTTGTACTCAAATAAAATTGACGTCCTTTTTCCCCCACACATAGAGCTTTTTTTGGTGGTATTTGATCACCTCTGCAGTTTTTTATTTTTTGCGCTATAAACAAACAAAAAAAAAAAGACAATTTGAAAAAAACAATATTTTTTTACATTCTGCTATAATACATATCCAATAAAAAAATTGAAAAAAATCTAATTTCTTCATCAATTTAGGCCAAAATGTCGTCAGCTACATATGTTTGGTAAAAAAAATCCCAATAAGCATATATTGATTGATTTGCGCAAAAGTTATAGCGTCCACAAACTATGGGATATTTTTATGGCATTTTTATTTATTTTTACTAGTAATGGCGGCGATCAGCAATTTTTAGCGGGACTGCGACATTGCGGAGGACAAATCGGACACCTGACACTTTTTTTTTTTTGGGACCAGTGACACTAATACTGGGATCAGTGCTAAAAGTATGCACTGTCACTGTACTAAGGACACTGGCAGGGAAGGAGTTATCAGGCGCGATCAAAGGATTAAATGTGTCCCTAGGGGGTGCTTGCTAACTGTGTGGGGGTTGCTCTGACTTGGGGAAGACAGAGATCTGTGTTCCTGCTACAAGATCTCTATCTTCTCCCCTGTCAGAACGGTGATATTCCTTGTTTACATAGGCAGATTGCTGTTCTGCGTCTCCCAGGAATGATCGCGGGTGGCCAGCGGACATCGGGTCTGCCAGACCCGCTGATTGGCATCCCCTGTGTCCAATCAGCGCACAATCGTGCCTCCGGCGGAGCGCGCGCATCTATATGGTATTGTGCTCCATTCAATAGTCACACAGCCTTACTTAATCATAAAGCCATAACTATAAATCAGCCATACATTGTGTTTCAAATTTGTATAACAAAATCAGTCCATTAATGGAAAAAATAGTCGGTGTGTAAGAATTTGTTGTGAATAGTTCTTATAGTTGTTCAGAATTGATTGCTCCAACACCCAAATCAACCATCACAATGCCTTTTCTCCCACGTGTTCTTGTGATATATATAATGCACTCACCAGATGCCAGTGGCCCCCTTATTGTACAGCAAGAGGAGTCAATAGCGATTGTTTGGTCACTATGGGACCGTTACTGGTCTTGCCACCAGTCTCCGTTGTAGGTCCTAGGTTGTAGGAGCCGGGACTCTTCTCCTTCTTCATTTTCCTCATTGTCCATTGAATTGAGTGGATGAAGACCAGGACCACAAAAAGGAAAGGGATGGGACCTACAATAGAGACTGGTGGCAAGACCAGGACAAGACCCTTAGTGACCAAACAAGCGCTATTCGCTGTTCTGGTAACACTTGGAGGCTGTTCATCTCATTTTAGCATTTTGTTCTCTCATGGACATATTCTATTTTATATGGACATTTAGTTATATGTTGCTCTGCACTGATTCTGTTATTCATTCTTATCAAGGCTTTTTTGGATTATTCTTGTAGTGTTCAGCTGGCAGCCATTTTATTTATTTTTATTATTTATCTGCGCTGAATATTTGTTGTTGTTATTATGGTGGTGGGAGTGTCATGGTCTGGGACTGCATGAGTGCTGCCGGCACTGGGGAGCTACAGATCATTGAGGGAACCATGAATGCCAACATGTACTGTGACATACTGAAGCAGAGAATGATCCCCTCCCTTCAGAGACTGGACTGCAGGGCAGTATTCCAACACGATAACGAACCAAACACACCTCCAAGACAACCACTGCCTTTCTAAAGTCGTTATAGTAGGAATATATGGGGGGTGTATAGTAGAAATATATGGGGGGTGTATAGTAGAAATATATGGGGGGGGGTGTATAGTAGAAATATATGGGGAGGGGGCGTATAGTAGGAATATGGGGAGGTGTATAGTAGGAATATGGGGAGGTGTATAGTAGGAATATATGGGGCAGTGTATAGTAGGAATATATGGGGTGTATAATAGGATTATCTGGAGGGTGTATAGTAGGAATATCTGGGGGGTGTATAGTAGAAATATATGGAGGGAGTGTATAGTAGGATTCTATGATGGGTGTATAGTAGGAATATCTGGGGGGTGTATAGTAGGAATATATGGAGGGGGGGTGTATAGTCGGATTATATGGGGCGGTGTATAGTAGGAATATATGGGGGGGTGTATAGTAGGAATATATGGGGGGGTGTATAGTAGGAATATATAGGGGAACTGTACAGTAAGAATATATGGGGGGTGCATAATAGGAATATATAAGGGGGGGTGTATAGTAGGTATATATATATATATATGGGGGGTGTAAAGCAGTGTATATATATATATATATAGGGTGTATAGTAGTGTGTGTGTAGTAGGTATATACAGGCCACCCAGTGCATTATAAGTACACATTCATTTCAATTGAATATTCATTTCAGTAACAGCGCAGAGCACATTGTATGGCCAGAGACCCAGTGACGGACATTTACGGAACGTTGTGGGTTTGAAGTAGGGTTGCCACCTCATCCCTTTAAACCCGAACACCTTTAGTGCCGGTTCACACTAGACGCGGCACGACTTGCAGGTCGCCTCACAGGACTGCGGGGCGACTTGCAAGACGACTTCTGTATAGAAGTCTATGCAAGTCGCCCCCAAAGTAGTACAGGAACCTTTCTTCTAAGTCGGAGCGACTTGCGTCGCTCCGATTAGAACGGTTCCATTGTACAGAACGGGAGGCGACTTGTCAGGCGGCTAGGTCGCCTGACAAGTCGCCCCAGTGTGAACCGAGCCTGAAATGACACAGGTTCTTAAATGCAGATAAGGCACCAAGTGAGTTTAATTACCACCTTAATCAGCCACAAAACCTGTGTAATTAATATGTGTTCGGGTTTAAAGGGATGAGGTGGCAACCCTAGTTTGAAGTGGTTTACCCGGGATATGGATGCAGCCGTCAAGATTTTCAGCCAAGGACTTTCTTTTCAATAAAAGCAATCTGAGTGCCTGCTTAGCCACAGGATCTCTTTTTAGAAGCAGTGGGAGGGGTCGTTCTCTAAGGCAGTGGTCTCCAAACTGCAGTCCTTTCCTTGCCTTTATATGACCCTCAGGGCACTATTCCTCCCATTGGACACCAATAATGGGGCACTATACCTCTCATTGGACACCAATAATGGGGCACTATACCTCCCATTGGACACCAATAATGGGACACTATACCTCCCATTGGACACCAATAATGGGGCACTATACCTCCCATTGGACACCAATAATGGGGCACTATACCTCCCATTGGACACCAATAATGGGGCACTATACCTCC
Organism: Lithobates septentrionalis; assembly: GCA_037952835.1. Classification (NCBI taxonomy): domain Eukaryota; kingdom Metazoa; phylum Chordata; class Amphibia; order Anura; family Ranidae; genus Lithobates; species Lithobates septentrionalis. The sequence goes on along the minus strand of JBBDGP010004811.1, from coordinate 70,768 downwards.
CATTGGACACCAATAATGGGGCACTATACCTCCCATTGGACACCAATAATGGGGCACTATACCTCCCATTGGACACCAATAATGGGGCACTATTCCTGCCACTGGTGTGTGTGTTGAAACGCTGTAAGTAATTTTATAATTTATTATGTTATATAAAAATATTCTGTACCAATGTAAACTCTTTTAATAAAGTATTTTGACACATAGATGTTTAGTTTTGTTCTTGGCTTTTCATGGAAGTTGATGTTAATGTGACAATCCTACAACCTCCAGGAGTTGTTTAGGGTGGAGAGGCGGGGAGGGGGTTATTGTTTGTATATGCAGGAAGGGAGGGGGGTATTTGGGAACCACACAGCTGCCAATCACTGCACTTAAAGTGCAGGGCACCCTAAAATAAAAAAGTGCATTAATATTCTTTTAAAAATTTTAAAAAAAAAACATTTAAAACATTTTTTTTTTAATCTTACCTGAAACCCCTGTTGCTAGGCAGTCTTCCTAATCTGCCTCATCCTATTCCACGGCGCTTCTTTCTCTTTGTCGAGCGGCCCCGTTGCATTCTGGGACATGTGTCCCCCCCAGAAAACAACGGAGCCATTCACAAAGCGCCGCGCGACTAGCAATAGGAAACGGACAGTGAAGCCGCAAGGCTCCACTGCCTGTTTCCCTTCGTTAAGATGGAGGCGCCGGCAGCCGATCCAATGGAAGGATCGGCGTCGGGGGGCCGACATCGCAGGCTCGCTGGACATGTAAGTGTCCTTATTAAAAGTCAGCAGCTACAGTGTTTGTAGCTGCTGACTTTAAAAAAAATTGCGGCCAGAACACAGTTTTAAAAACACCCAGCAGACCTGCCCTCCCCCTCCAAGAAGTTCTGCAGCAGAGGTGGGGGGGGGACGGGACACATTACTCACCAGGCAGATCAGTCACCTGGCAGGAGCCCGAAGAGGACACAACAAACGGAGCTAAGTGGGAGGGGGCGGGTCCACTGCGGGGATGGGAAATCCCACTGACAGCTGAAACGTCATCAGTTATTAAGGACGCGGCGGCCCCGCCCCTTAACCGATGACTGCCTGCATTCCTCTGTATACATTTCATCTGTCAGCAGAGGGAATCCCGCTGACAGATGAAAGAACCAAACCTGAAGGTATCGGTGCATCGATACTCGCGCAAATGCTTAGTATCAGCACTGATACCAGTATCGGTGCAAACCTAAGGGGTTCACTCCAAGTGTAGCGCTTTAAGGACACCACCACTCGCTTTTATCTGTTTCAGGGCTGGTTTTGCCCACTTTTATTTAAAAGAAAGTTCAAAACAAACACAGAAGATTTCCTCGCAGGGGTATTCAGTATTTCAGTCCTGCTACCAAAGTAAACGATTTTCAGCCCTCCTGGCTTGTAAACGCAGCTCTCCAGCTCAGGCCTTACACTTTAGGGCCTTGGTCTGTCTCCCACAGACTGGACGCTCAGTACCTCCGTGCGTACAGCAAGTAGCCTTGTGCTACACTGGCTCCCACCTCTTTCTCCTAGGTGAAGCCCTACTGACTCCCATGCCCAGACCTCCTGTCTGCAGGGTGGAGTTGTCTCCAACTGAGAACCTAGAGCCTTGGTTTGGTGATTACTTAAAGCCCAGAACACAGCTGACTCATTAGTGAACTGGCTGTTTATTAGGCTCCATTCACACTAGCGCGTTTTTTGATGCATTTTGCAGAAATGCACGGGAATTTTTTAACATGGGTTCCTATGGAACATGTTCACATCAATGCCTTTTTGTTTCTCTGCATTTTTGGAAAGGGTCAGGGACTTTTTTTCATGCAAAATGCAGCATTTTGCATGTAATAGAATTCAATGGACAAGCATCAAAAATGCAAGTGCACCGTTTTTGCAGCGTTATTGATGCGTTTTTGATGCGTTTTTGCCGGTTTTTATTTATTTATTTTTTTTTTAATTTTTTTTTTTTTTTTTTTTTTTAAGACTGTAAAAAAAAAATGTAAAAAAAAAAAAAAAAAAAAAAAAAAACGCAAAACGCAAATCGCGGCAAAATCGCGGCAAAAACGCGGCTCAAAAACGTGGCAAGCATGAAAAAAAAACCTCCAAAAACGCTCAAAAGCAACATGCATAGGTGTGAATCGAGCCTTAGACCTGGATCCTGGCAAGGTATTGCCCTGCTACAGGTAAGAAGCAGATCAATGGATTCTGTTGCTTGGACCTGCTTCCTGTAGCTCAAAGGTGACCACTGCCATTCCCTAATTTGGGACTTAAAGCAGAGTGCCACCCAAAAGTGGAACTTCCGCTTTAAGACCTCCTCCCCAGCTCCTGATGGTGAAACAGCTTTTGGGGAGGAGGGGTACCTCGATTTTGACAGGAACACGCAGCCACTTCCGTTCGCCTTAGAATATCGGAAGTGGAAGTGATCCTTCCCCCTCCCTCCCAAAGTCTTCTGGGACACTAGACAAGTTCTAGAAGACTTCGGGACCAATCACGGAGCGCAGCGCTACTCACCCATGCGCAGTGGGCACCTGGTTGTGAAGCCGCAAGCTGTCACAGCCGAGTGCCCATAGTACTGATGCCGGCACCACCGAGAGAGGAAGAAAACTGCTGGGGTGAGTGCATCGCTGGATCGTGGGACAGATAAGTGCCTGTTAATTTAAAGTCAGCAGCTACACTTTTTGTAGCTGCTGCCTTTTAATAAACACACAAATGCTTGGAACTCCGCTTTAAGGACAACTCCACATCATGTGATAAAAAGGTGCCCATCTCAGTCTGATATCTCCTGCTGATAGGGGAGACGGTAGGGTTAATGTGATGCAAACGCTGGGGGTATAGTTAATCCTAGATAGAAAGTTCAGCTGAATAAATTGGTCTTTCAGCTGAATAAATTGTTCTTTAGCAGAGATGATCAGTTTGGTTTATTGTGAGTACAAGAGGCTTCATTGTCATAACCAGACCGTGAAATGCCCCCCCCCCCCCTCCCCCTCCCTCAGGTGACTTCACAAGGCACTCAGGAGGTCACTATGGACCATCTGGCAATCTGAGACTCCATCTCCATCCTAAATCCTGGGCAGTCTGTGACTCCTGCTCCTCCTCCTGACCATCCGCAAACATGCCGACTGTAAACGATCGATAAGATAGAACGAGTCCAGAAACGGGTAACAAAAATGGTGAAAGGTTTGGGGGATAAAACATATCGACAGCAAATTCAGGAACTGAATATGTACAGTCTGGAGGAAAGGAGAGACCTGATTGAGGCCCGATTCACATATGTACGGCTGCGGGTTCGTGCCTGTTCACCGATTTAGGTGCAAATTTTTGCTTGAATTTGCACCTGAACCGGACCCAAACACGCACAGGATCCTTTTGCAATCCGCTCCCCGGCCGCCCCGGACCTGTGTGAACCGGTCACACTCGCATGGCATGCAAATTGGATGCAGGAAAACCCGCACATATGTCAAGCCGGCCTTAAACTATTAAATACATCAGTGGTTCTCAACCCTGTCCTCAAGTACCCCCAACAGGCCATGTTTTGGAGATTTCTCTTAGATAAAATAGCTGTCCAAAATACCAAGCCATTGACTCTGATTTAAAGCACCTGTGCAAGATGAAGGAAAACCTGCAAACATGGCCTGTTGGGGGTACTTGAGGACAGGGTTGGGAACCACTGAAATACATCAAGGGAGTGAACGAGGTTCAGAAGGGAAGTTTTTTCAATCTAAAACCAAAATCAAGAACACGGGACATGACCTTAAACTGAGGTAGGAGAATAACAGTATATGACTGCTGGACAATGAACTTCTGGTATGCAAGTTTTTTATTTCATTCTTCTAGCTAGCAAGAATGAACACTCCTGGCCCGACTCGTGTCTACACGCCAAAGAGTATTTCCTACAGACAATTCAGTGTACATATAACTCTATCACATTACGTCACAAGCACACAGATGATACATTTCCTTTACAAAAACATTCTGACCCTTCACCTACTTCTACTAATGCAAAGCAGTTTACCAAAGAATATTCTTTCACAAGTATTGCACAAGCCTTGCCTCTGCGGTTACCTCCTTAATCAGCTGACTAGCCTTTGACACATCCTGAACAGGAAAAGTGTGCTAAGCTAAGCACAGATGGCTTTGCTAAGGGGGGAAGTGTTCATTTGCCAATCCACAGCCTGTCACATTCTACAGACAAAACGTTCTTAACATAGTTAATAGGAAGGAATGGCTTCTTAGCTGGAATTCTAAATCAGCCCTACTACACACATAACCATGGCCATATAATCTGATCCCCATTCCTACTTCATTCCCCCCTTTGATCATAATCATAGCGATTAATATGAGCGAGATTAAGCATCACTAAATAGCATACAGGTCTGCTTTCTAATGGATCAGAGCCCAATGTGACTGAGATTTTTTTATTTAGTCTTGGGGGGTTAATGGCTGGTATTTCCACATAGCCATAATATGGGTCGCAGCCTTTCTTTCTACGGTGGCCTCAATGAAACTCTGGATCATTCTAGTCCCAAGGGGAATCAGACAGGGCAGCAGCAGACATGCTACGAGTATTATTACAACGATCCCCAATATAGCCTTTACCCCATATACACTGGGAAAACCCCAATCTCCGAACCAGCTACCGGCATTGAGACCATCCCATGTTTGGACTGGCACATGAGCTAATTTTTTCATTCTACCAGTGATTTCCTCAACTACTTTTCCTGTGTTGTCCACTTCTAAGCAACAATTACTCAGATTAAATTTTCCACAGACACCACCCTCAGTAGCTAACAGATAGTCTAAGGCAAGTCTATTCTGATACACATGAGCACGTAAATTAGTTCCTTGTTTAGCAAGCAAATTTAAGGCAGCAGCAGTTTCGTTAGTAATTATTTCTAATACAGCCTGTAACCTTATAATTCGATTAAGCATATAAATTGGTGTTCTATAACCGTAACTACCATCTTCGGCCCATGTGGCTGGACCATAATACTGGACAATACGTTCTGGGGGCCATTCATTATCTTTCCAGTTTCCTATCGTCAGACTAGATGACCTCCGCTTCCTCTTTGAACCTATGTACACAGGGACTCCCAGTTCTTCCCTATTTCCCAGTGGAAGAAGGAAAAATGAGGGTTTTAATGTACCTAAGACACAGGCTCCTGACCAGTCTTGGGGGAGCTCTGAATAGGCTTTATTCCCACAAATCCAGTACAAGTTTTCTGGGGCCTTCCAGTTAGACTCTTTGGTGAGATTTTCCCATAGCCCTTTTAGATGAGTGAAATTGGTAAAGGGGTGTGGGTCAGGCACGGGTACGTTTGTATCACTCCACCAGGATGTACTTTTTGAAGTGTTATTATAAAACTGTTGTCCTAAACAGGCCATTTCTCCTACATGTGTTTTATACTGGGGACCCGACCTGGCTATACAATATTTCCCAATTATTGACGTTTTCAGGTGCCATTGTGACCTTATTCGTTCATGGGGCTGCTCAAAGGTGGCACTGAATGGCACATCATAATCTTTTTCCCTGGCTTCCCAAGGCCATTGGTCTCCCATATTGGTTCCTCCACACACATAGCAATCTGTGACTTGTAAATTGTCAGCCACACTTTCTGCCAGTTCAATGAACAGGTTCTTTGTGCTAGGGGGCACTTCCATACCAGTGGCTAGCTCTTCATATAAGGAATGAAATAGCTGATGATTAACACTCTTTGTTAGTTCAGTTTCTAGTGAGACATACACAATTGTACCGGGGTCTGATCCTTTACCATAAATATGAACTCCAAACTTATTTCCCCATTGTGCTAAAAACTGGACAGGGTTATGTATGGTGAAATTCACAGGGGTGCAACTTCCCACTGTGCAACTGGATGAACCAGCTAAAGATTGTAGAATGGCATCCTGATTTTTCATTCCCCATGTTCCCCAGGCAGCACACCTCCAGTTGGGGCAGTAGTTCCATTCCTCATTTGCACGGCTAGGTCCCAGTTTCCCTGAACAGATGTACCTATCATTTCTTAAATACTCTCTCTCCCATTCCAATCCCCCACACCCTCCCCTTGGGAAGTGGTTGAGGTTGATGGCAGCACACACATCAAAGATTAGGCTTGCTGCAGTGCTGGGGTCAGTGATCAGTGTACGGTTTATCAGCCTACCGGTGGAACTAAAGCTCCGAACGGTTAGCCAGGTTTTATAGGGTGCATAAGTGGGGTCATAACAGGTTATCTGATTTTCAAAGGAGCACATTGAATAGGTAGTCCCATTATGTATGCAAGTACCAGTCTCTGTGCCCTTGCATTGATAATGGGAGTGCCACAATAACATCTTGGTAGTTACGGATCCTACTCTGGTAGTCTTTATACAAGGGTCACATGAGATACTCTCCCCCCCTGTTAACCTGGTCAGTATCACTATTATGACTATCAACAGTCTCATTATAACGATTTTAGTAAACATTACACCGATGAATATCCTCAAGCTTCAGCTTGTGCGTAGACCAACCAGCGTCCGGGCTGTGGTTGGAGCAGAGCTTAGTAGATATCCTTTATCTTCCGCCGTGCGTTGAGCCAGCAGCTTCCAGGGGTGTGCTGGCCGCAGGGCTGCAGTCTGTCTATCTTCTGCCGTGCGTAAATTCAGCAGCTTCCAGGGGTGTGCTGAACACAGGGCTGGAGTCTGTCTATCTTCTGCCGTGCGTAAATTCAGCAGCTTCCAGGGGTGTGCTGAACACAGGGCTGGAGTTCTTCCTTCTGATTTCTCTGGTCAATCTCAGTCTCAAAGGATCTTGGGGGTCTACTGTACTGTGCCAGGAGTCTGTGAGGTCAGCAGCTCGCTTTACCCTGGAGTGGTGTATCCAGGGTGTCACCTCGGCTACCTTAATGGCTGTTGGGGTAGATAGCAGAACAATGTAAGGACCTCTCCATTTTGGCCCTAGTGGGGTTATGTTCCACTCCTTTACCCACACTGTATCTCCTGGTTTAAAGGGGTGTACTGGGCTCGACAAGCTTATGGGAAGTTTCTCTTGAACCCATTCCCCTATGTCCTGCATACTTTCCCCAAGTTTCTGTATCAGTTCACGGTTAACTACCCCTCCTATCTGATGCAAGTCTCCTCTTATCCCTCTAATGATGGGTGGGGGCCTACCATACAGTACCTCAAAAGGGGACAGATTTGTCCTCTTTGTTGGGGCACTCCGAATTCTCAGTAAAGCAATGGGCAACATCAAGGTCCACTCCATTTGGGTTTCCTGACAGAGCTTAGCCAGTTGTGACTTGAGTGTGCGGTTCATCCGTTCAACTTTTCCAGAGCTTTGGGGCCTATATGCGGTATGTAGTTTCCAAGTAATCTTAGGTGCCGTTGCTAATTCCTGGAGACACTTGTGAACAAAGTCAGGGCCATTGTCTGGGCCTATATCTGGGGATAAACATCTTTTACAAAACTGCTTCCGTCAGTAAAGTACTCAACGTTTGGATTTTCCAAGGGGCTGTCTTTCAAGTCTGGTCGGCTTACATATCCAATACCCGGAGACTGTCATGAGTTAGGGGTTCTTGTGAGGTGGGGAGCAGAGTGACTGGGTTCAAAGGGTTTACAGTCTCTAAGTGGATACGAGGATTTTTACACAGCATAGCTTGATATTTAACCATTCGACTGTTCGTGAACCAGTGATTTCCCTTGTAATCCATTAATGCCTGTACCTGGTGAGGGACTCGGACATAAGTCTCCTGACCTAATGACAACTGGTCAGCTTCGACCACAAGGAGGGCTGTTGCTGCGATGGCCCTCTGCAGGATGGCCATCTCTGAGCTACAGTGTCCAGTTGTTTTGAAAGGTATGCTACAGGGCACTGCCAAGACCCAGAGTATTGTGCCAGGACTCCTACTACTATTCCTTGTTTTTCACTGACATACAAATAGAAGACTTTTTTGGCTATCTGGCAAGCCTAGCGCAAGAGTCTGCATTAGGGAGACCTTAATGTCTTAATGCTCTGTTTTGCTGTTCTCCCCATTGGAAGGGTTCCTTTTCTCCCCCCTTTGTGGATTCATAGAGGGGTCTGGCTTTTATGGCAAAGTCCGGTATCCAGATTCAGCAGAATCCTGCCACCCCCAGGAATTCACGTACTTGCCGTCTGGTAGTCAGGGTGGGAATCTGACAAACAACTTCTTTCCTGCCTTCTCCCAATTGTCTCTGTCCTTGTGATACTCTGAATCCCAGGTACTTTACAGTCTCTTGTCAAAATTGCACCTTTCTCCGGGACACCTTATAACCTGCCTCCCACAGTAATTGTAACAGTTCATTAGTGACCGCTGGGTGCATGGTCATTACAGCCTGATTGACCGCTCGGAGGTCTTGAACAGGATGACGGTGAGCTGTTTCAGGTTTCTGCACTGGGAGTAGAGGTGTATTCCAGGGAGACTGACAGGGTTTTAGAATTCCATAGTGTGAGGAATTTGTTTAAGTACTTTTGTTTTCCTACTAGGGCTTTTAGAGGGACTGGGTACTGTTTCAGGCTGACTGGAGTGGCTCCTGATTTTAATTCAATAAGGATTGAGGGAACGTGTGTGGTTAATCCTGGTAGGTTGTCTTCTGCCCACAGTCCCGGGATGTCTTGCAGTATGCGGGCTTCAAAGGGATGCGGGGCAAGGGTCCGGCTATTTGCATCAGGATCTCTCGGAGTGGAAGTGGACACTTGATTGGGGAGCCCATGGACTACTACTGAGTTCCCTATTTCTGTCCTGCCTATACCCAGAGTGCTACGGTCAGGAGTATATTTACTGAGATTTGGCATTGACAAACTTGCTGAATCTGATGTAGGTGAACAACTACTTGAGTCCCCTTGTTTACTGGACGGGGCATTTGGACATGGCTCTAACCTGTCTCTATCTGAGGTCCTTTCATCTACATACGGGGGAGGCTGATCTGTCTCTTCGGGTTGAGAATATATGTCTTTTGTTTGTTTTGTCAGTGGTACTACTCTTGTCCTAACTATAATTCTATACTGTTCCTCTTTCTGTGGCTTCTATCCACTGCAGGTCTTTATCTCCCATTTGTCCAAAGGATGCACAATCATCCAGACGGACGTTTTCTCCTAGATGACTGACTGACTGACTGACTGACTGAGGATTTATCCGAGAGAAGCACAATCATCTGGACGGATATTCCTCCTGACTGGCTGGCTGAGGATTTATCCGAGAGATGCACAATCATCTGGACGGATATTCCTCCTGACTGGCTGGCTGAGGATTTATCCGAGAGATGCACAATCATCTGGACGGATATTCCTCCTGACTGGCTGGCTGAGGATTTATCCGAGAGATGCACAATCACCTGGACGGATATTCCTCCTGACTGGCTGGCTGAGGATTTATTCGAGGGATGCACAATCACCCGAACGAACAGTCCTCCTGGAAGGTGCGTCTTGGTCATGTTTCTGTAAGTCTGACATAATATTCTCAAATAATCAGTCAATGGTCTCTAAGTCAAGGGTTCCCTGTGGGGGCCACCGCGCTCCATAGCAGGGCCAATCTTTCTCACACAATGTTATCAATTGCTCAGGGCTAAGTTTTTTTAATTACAGTTCTTAGAAAATCCCTTCTTAAAGTTGGAGATCATGGTTTGTAGAGGAAATTCAACACTATGTTTCCCACCCATTCTTATAACCTAACAGACACCAAGACAGACACAGAGGGTAGGGTAAATGATGAGAATTCAGTAAGGGGTCTGAATCCTCGACACAGGTAGGGACAATAGACAACGCTTCCCTTGGTCAGTGGCCTGGACGTGGTCTCCCAGCCAGAAAACGCACTTAAAAGAGGACACGGTCACTTCACCACAAAGTGATGTCTCATACACACATCAATCATACCAGACATTCCCACCCAAAAATTACTGACTGACTGAGGATTCGTCCGAAAGATGCACAATCATCTAAACGGACGTCTCTCTCGGAAGGTGATCAGGCTTCCCTTCTCTCGATCCGTCGAGAGGCTGGCTGGCTGTCTTAACTGTTATCCAAAAACAAAAGTAAAAAGGCTCTCACCTGTTCCTGTTGGAGCTCCAGCTATCTACTTCTCGGATTCCCAGGTCCATTTGACGCTACGAAGGTCGTCCACAGCAGGCCACCAAATGGGACACAGCGCAGTCTCCTAGATAACAGTTCTAGAAGGCGCCTTTTGAGACTACGATATAGCCCACAGGGCTGGCCTCTCGGACCATTCCTTGTAGGTCTGGTGGAAAACAGTGCCACCTGCCTCAACAGATCACACCGATATTCCCCCCTTACGGCCAATGCACCAAATGAGGTAGGAGAATAACAGTATATGACTGCTGGACAATGAACTTCTGGTATGCAAGTTTTTTATTTCATTCTTCTAGCTAGCAAGAATGAACACTCCTGGCCCGACTCGTGTCTACACGCCAAAGAGTATTTCCTACAGACAATTCAGTGTACATATAACTCTATCACATTACGTCACAAGCACACAGATGATACATTTCCTTTACAAAAACATTCTGACCCTTCACCTACTTCTACTAATGCAAAGCAGTTTACCAAAGAATATTCTTTCACAAGTATTGCACAAGCCTTGCCTCTGCGGTTACCTCCTTAATCAGCTGACTAGCCTTTGACACATCCTGAACAGGAAAAGTGTGCTAAGCTAAGCACAGATGGCTTTGCTAAGGGGGGAAGTGTTCATTTGCCAATCCACAGCCTGTCACATTCTACAGACAAAACATTCTTAACATAGTTAATAGGAAGGAATGGCTTCTTAGCTGGAATTCTAAATCAGCCCTACTACACACATAACCATGGCCATATAATCTGATCCCCATTCCTACTTCAAAACTATCTGGAGAAAAGTTAAAAAAAAAAAGAAGGATGGACTACTTGGTCTTGTTCTGCTTCAATCGTTTTTATTAGTTTAACAAAAGACAGTAATACAATTCAGTAAATATTTTTACATTACTATACTGAGGCTATTAAGAATGGTGAAGGCCTGTCATCACTTTATGTATCTAGTAATGAGCACCCCCTAATCTGTGATGATCACCCCCTCTTACCTTTCTTAAAGATCCCCCTACAAACTGTGACTCCCTCTTCCATCCGCACCTGTACCTAACAACCTGCAATGTATGATTCCCCATCCATTCCCACCATAAGGGGCACCCCCCAATATATGCACCCCACCACCATACTGATGACCCTGTAATGCGATCCATTTCCCGATACCAGACAGCTCACAATCTATGTACTTGTGTAAGATGTAGTAGATCTTCTGTTTTTAATATCAAATGTTGCAAGCGACCCATTCAGGTAATCATGCCAACTAGCTTCAGAGGGGATGGTCTCATGTCTCATATGGCACAGCAATCCTTCTTCCATGAGGGTCTTGGAAGAAATCCAAAAACATAAGAAAAGCAGTTAGTGCCACACCAATGTTTGTAGAGTCCAGAAAGAATTACAGCATTATAGAAAATTACACCAATGATACAGGACAAGAGAAGTGATACTGTGCTGATTCCTTACATGCAGAATAAGAACAGATACTGAGAATTATACCAGCACAAGGGACAAGAGAAGTGGTACTGTGCAGTGTACATACAGACAGAAAAAGAATGATGTGCGCTCGATGAGGCGACACTTATGGGCACTGATTAGGTGGCACCGATATGCAGCACTGATAATCAGTGACCTGATTATCTGTACAGATCTCCCCTGCAAGGAAATGCCGCTGATTGGCTCTCCTCTCCTCACACTCTGTCAATGTGAGGCGAGGAGAACCGATAAACGGAACTTCCGTATTTACATGTGATCAGCTGCGATTAGACACAGCCGATCACATGTTTAAAGTCATTGGCTTGTTACAGAGATCGGGTAGGGCTGGGGAAAAAAATTGACTTAAATCTTGGATCGAGTTGACAGGTCAAATCGATTCAAAATTTAAGCAAATTGATTTTTTTTCTTTTCACCACGCCGGTCCTGAGGAGCTGCGGGCAGGAGTTTTTAGATGAGGCTGTGGCTTCGGCCTAGTCCACGAGGCTGGACGCTGTGGACTAGGCCGAAGCTGCGGCCTCGCCTAAAAACTCCTTCCCGCAGCTCCTCAGGACCAGCACGGTGTCCAAAAAAAAAAAAAAAAAAACTGTATTCGAATCGTGAATCGAGTTTTTTTTTTTAAGAAAATCGCAGATTTTTTGTTTTTAGAAAATCTGCCCAGCCCTAGATCGGGGTCACGCTTTGTACTAGGGACATACCCCCAAGCCAAAGCTTCTCCTTTTTCCTCCTCCATCTGACACAACTTTCTTCTGGGACTTGTAGTACCACCAAGTCTCTCAGTTTAACGTTTCCAGATGGGGACTACATCCCCCACAAATCCCTGCAGTTCCCAGCAGCCCTACGCAGCCCCCTGGGTGGGCTTTCCCTTCCCAGGATATTCTGCAGCCAATCCTTGCCCTCCTGCTGTCTGAGTGTTAGGTGGGACCGCCATCCAGCACCCGCAGAGTCCTCTTTCTCCTCTTCTCTAGCCCAGCAGCTCTGGCAGGGAGAAGTAGAGAGTCTGCAGGGTAAGCTGTGTGTGACGACCCATCATGCAGAGGGACAAAGCAGCACCACTGCCCATGCTGCCAAATGTATTCAAAAAACACTACACGGATTTAACCACTTCAGGCCTTTTTCTGACACTTGGTAAAATCTCTATTTTTACCTAGAAAATTACTTGGAACCCCCAAAAACATATATTTTTAGCATAGACCCTAGAGAATAAAATGGTGGTTGTTGAAATATTTTATATCACGCTGTATTTGCACAGTGGTCTTTCAAACGCAATTGTTTGAGAATAAATACACTTCAATGAATTAAAAAAAATATATAAGCAGTAAAGTTAGCCCAATTTTTAGCATTATATGAAAGATGATGTTACACAGAGTAAATAGATACCCAACATGTCATGCTTTGAAATCTCGCACACTGATGGAATGGGGACAAACTACGGTACTTAAAAATCTCCATAGGCGACGCTTTAAAAGTATTTTTACGGTTTCCCGTTTAGAGTTACAGAGGAGGTATTGTGCTAGAATTATTGCTCTCGCTCGAACGATCGCGGCAATACCTCACATGTGTGATTTGAACACTGTTTGTATTTGCGGGTGCGACTTACGTATGTATTTACTTTGGTGTGTGAGCACGGAGGGATGGAGCACTTTAAAAAAAAAAAAAAAAAAGGGTTTTCTTATTTTTTTGTTCACTTTATTTGCTTTTTACAAGAAATGTAAACATCCCTGTGACAGCAATAGTCACATCTCAGGTATTTTTTTGGGGGGACATGACTAAATAATTGATAAAATCTCCGGGGTCAGCAGTCAAGGATTATCGCTTATAGCGAATCAAAAACCGTTCCACCCAGTAGGGTGAGGTCCCTCAACAACAGAATCTAAATACTCAAAAACGAACCTGAGGGCCAAGAAGAGACCACCCAAACAAGTAGTTGTGAAGTGAGGATCAGCTGCGGCATTTGAGTATTTTTTTTGGAGGGATCTGAGGTCTATAAGACCCCAAATCCCTCCTTTGTACTTCAAAGTATTCAAGGCGCAAATATCGGCAGCTTTTAATACTGGCATTATTTTTAAAATTGACGCCGTTGGCTGCTGAGTAAACTGGAAGTGGCGTCGCTTCCGGGTTACTATATCCGACAACCGAACAAAGCCAATTCTGACTTTGTTTAGGTTTCTGGCCAGTGGGTGGACATGCTGGCTTGTCGCTTGGGCCTCCCGCTTGGACGGGGGAGTCTGGGCAGAGCGGCTGCGGGATGGTGTGTGTGGGGGGGGGGACGTTCCCTCCCGCTGCTTGTGATAACAATCGAGCGGCTGCTTAGCCACATCGATTAATACCACAAGAAAGCTGACCGTTGGCTCTAAAAAACTTTACCGGGGTGAGGGACACCCCAGTACAACCACTTGTAGCAGAATGATGTACAGGTATGTGATTTTGCCACAAGTGGTTAAAATGCAACTACTATAAGTACTTTGATTTGGCTTCCTATCAGCCTTGTAGGTTGCTGGTCACTAGGGGTGCAACGGATCAAAAAACTTACGGATCGGACCGATCCTCGGATCAGAGTCACGGATCGGATCATTTTCGGATCAGCAAAAAAAAAAAAAAAAAAGACAAATCTTGTTACACCCACCGGAGTTTTAGATTTAAAAGCTATTTTCCACACAAAACGGAGCTTATATGCATAATTACAGTATTTGTAGATCAGACGGACTGTTTATATGTTAAATTTTTAAAGCAGCAGCAAACCTGCTGACCTTACATGGTTGCTAATGTGACAGAACACCTCTGATTTTCACATTCCGTACGGATCACGGCAGGGCCGAACAAGGGGTGGGCAGGAGGGGCGGCTGCCCCTGGCGCAATGGTTTATTACAGGGGTGGGGGGCACCCTGACCCTAACCCTAAGGCAAAGGGGGGCGCAGTTTGGCATCTTTGCCCTGGGCGCTGGATGACCTTGTCCCAGCACTGGATCACGGATCAGTGACGATCCGTTGCACCCCTACTGGTCACAGACTGGAGCAATGTGTCCCATGTTTCCAAATGCATGACAACATTCACCAGGAAGATTTCCATTTTATTCTATGAGGCCCCTTCTCATCAGAGGGATGTGCTGTCATCCCAGAGAAGTACAGGCACTTCTTTGTGGCAGGATCACGTTTTCAGCCCAATAGAAATCAATGGGAGTGCCTGAAAAACGCCTAACAGCCAGTCACCTCCTTTCAACTGACCAAAACAAAACACCTGAGCATGCATGAAAAACGCATGTTTATACAATTGGAGTAGCCGACACTCACGTGTGCACTTAGCTGTAGTATGTTGTAATTCAGGCAGAACTGGCCAATCAGTAGCCGTGTCTAATTAGTTACCATCTTTTCTGCAGCAATCATGTGACCAATGTCTCAGCAGCGCTGGAATGAGCGATTTCCCAAAAAGGACGCAATTAGGCTTTATTAACCGCTTCCGGACCGCCCCACACATATATACTGCGGTAGGGTGGCCCTTCAGCGCAAAATCACATAGCTGTATGTCATTTTTTTTCTTCTAGTTGGGAAAAAAAAAGGACATAAATTATATTTGGGTAAAGCGTCGCACGACCACGCAATTGTCAGTGAAAGCATCACAAAAAATGGCCTGGTCATGGGGGGAGGGGGGGGGGGTAAATCTTCTGGAGCTGCTGTGGTTATCTTGGTTTTATGTTCTGTTTAGATCACTGAGGTTCATTTATAACATTCTTGTAATGATAAGGTATAGATCTACATGGATTGAAGAAGCTTTATTCTGGAGAAGTAATGACAGTGCAGAGCATAGAATGCAGCTCTTATCACACAGAACAATCTAGGAGTGTGTACCTCTCCGTGTTTTAGTGAGCCCTGAGAAAGAGAGGGGTGTCCGGGGGGCAGGGCCACTGATGAGGCATTACAACTGGCCCTTCAGTTCAGAAAGGGGGTCCAGGCAGCTTTATGGCTCATACATTGGCTTCTGGTGCAGCTCAGAGCAGAACCACCACTACTACTAGGCTTAAGGGTCCCAAATTACATTTAGCTGGGCTCCATTGGCTTGACAAAGGGGCCCAGGAGGTGAGAGTCGTGAGGGCACTATTTCTTTAATATCGGCACACAGGCAGATACAGCCAGCGCCGCAGTCCTTATACTAAAGTGTGTGAATGTGCTGGCCGGTGTAGCGTCACATATGGCGACCCATCACATTTGACTACCCGCTGGAGTGCGCATGCGCAACGTCGCCATATTCGTTCCAACACTTGTACGACAAAACTCAGTTATTATGTGGCTCCACCCCTAAGTCCAGGTTCAAGCCCCACCATCCAAGTGGACATAGAGTTAGAATATAATTATGCCGAGCGAAGCCAGGCCGTGCCCAAAGCGTGGCGAGTGAAGCGAGCCCACGAGGGGCCCTGTTGCACTATCTGATGGTTTTTGGTGTTGTGTTTTGTCATAAAAGTGTTGGAACGCGTATGGCGGCGTCGCGCATGCGCACTCCAGCGGGTAGCCAAATGTGATGGGTTGCCATATGTGATGCTACACCGGTTGCAGCAGCCCACAGCCTTTCCCTGGCAGAGAGATACTCTGAATAGTCTGGGCTGGAGTAAGAGGTGGCTGCAGGAGCAGGTGTGGGATGCCGGCGGTGGGTGCCACAGTCAGGGGGCAGGACATGGAAGGTACAGTGATTACACAGTACAGACTCACTACCAACATATACAGCCATATATAGTACAGCCACAGAGTGTTCCTACTGTATATGCTGATTCTGTGGCTGTACTGTATATGGCTGTATATAATGATACTGTGGCCAACAATTATCAGCATATACAGTGCAGCCGCAGTATCAGAATATACAGTAAAGTCACATAATCAGTATATACAGTACACATATAACGCACAGCCACAGAATGAGTATACGGTATACAATACAGCCACAGAATGAGTATACGGTATACAATACAGCCACAGAATGAGTATATAAAGTACAACCACAGTTGTCAGAATATAAAGTACAGCCATACAGCACCTACTGTACTCTGATCATCATGATAACGAACGATCATAAGAATAGTGAGATGCTTCTGCTTAGACTTTGTTGCATTTGTATTTGGAGGGTAAAAAAAAAAAATGTGCTTTTTAGCCTCCCCCAACAACTCCCCCCAGGGCCCTTTCACACAACCTTTCCTGTCGGGGTCCTCCTGCCTCTTTTTCAGGCAAACTGAACAAGTATGGAGGTAAAAAAATAAACTGACATCTGTCCATCACCATTCAGCTGTGATTCGGGGGGGATTTGCTCACAGATCTCCTGCTGAATGGTGAGGACAAGAAATGTGTGAAAGGGCCCTAAAGGATCACACAGGTACCGTGTCCGTATGAATAAGTGGTTTGTTGACGTGGCTGGGGATGCCTGTACACTATGGGGGGGCGCCTGTACTCTATGGGGGGGGCACCTGTACTCTATGGGGGGGCACCTGTACTCTATGGGGGGGCACCTGTACTCTATGGGGGGGGACCTGTACTCTATGGGGGGAGGGGCACCTGTACTCTATGGGGGGGGGCACCTGTACTCTATGGGGGGGGCACCTGTACTCTATGGGGGGGCACCTGTACTCTATGGGGGGGCACCTGTACTCTATGGGGGGGCACCTGTACTCTATGGGGGGGAGCACCTGTACTCTATGGGGGGGGCACCTGTACTCTATGGGGGGGCACCTGTACTCTATGGGGGGGGCACCTGTACTTTATGGGGGGGCTGTACTATCGGGGGCGCCTGTACAAATACTGTGTTCAGGGGGTGCAGCCACACATCATTTATTCGGACCCCTGGCAGTGTTCAACAACTGCTGTATCTGTAACATAGGCCCATAAGCATAAGCATAGGCAACATAACAAAAAGCGTTTATTGATTGGTTTATGTAAAAGTTACAGCGTTTACAAAATTGTGGATAGTTTTATGGCATTTTTATTAATTTTTTTTTTTATTAGTAATGGCGGCGATCAGAGATTTTTGTCGTGACTGCGACATTAAGGCGGACACATCGGACACTTTTGGCGTGATTTTGAGACCATTCACATTTATACAGCGATCATTGTGATTAAAAACGCATTGATTACTGTGTAAATGTGACTGGCAGTGAAGGGGCTAATCACTGGGTGGCGCTGTAGGGGTTAAGTGTGTCCTAGGGAGTGATTCTAAATGTGAGGGGGAGGGGCTGTGTGTGACACGACACTGATCACCGCTCCCAATCACAAGGAGCTGTGGTCAGTGTCATTAGGCAGAATGGGGAGATGCTTGTTTACATTAGCATCTCCCCGTTCTTCCTCTCCGTGAGACGATCGCGGGTATCTCCGCGGACATCGAGTCCGTGGGACCCACAATCCGACTCACGGAGCTCCCGGTGGGTGCGCGCAAGCCGCCTATTAAAGGGCAACGTACAGGTATGTGATTCTGCCTGTATGTGCCCTTCTGCCCCAGTATATCTGCGTGAGGTGGTCAGGAAGTGGTTAACGCTGCCAATCAGTGCAGCCTATCAGTGCCAATTAGTGCTGCCAATCAGTGCCCAACAGTGTGGCCTATCAGTGCTGCCAATCAGTGCTGCCAATTAGTGGCAATCAGTGCCACCTATCAGTGCTTATCAATGCTGTCAATCAGTGCCCATCAGTGCTGCCAATCATTGCCACCTATCAGTGTTAATCAGGGGCAGCTATTAGTGCCCATCATTGCTGCCTATCAGTGCTGCTAATCAGTGCCCATCAGTACACTGAGTGCAGGGATGGGGAGATGAACTCAGCAGCCAGGCACATTATCCATGGGGGGGGGGCAGCCACAACTGAAATCCGTTGATGTTTATTAATGCCACATGCCGATCTTTAGTATAATAGGTAATCACCACACTACTATTTACAATAAACTACTGGAGGTAAAATAAAAAAGTGTCAGTAAAAGGTTTGCTGCTAAGCACTATTATGTGTTCCCACAGCAGAAAAAAAAATGTGCAGCACTAACTTACTAATTAATAACTTAACAATAATGGTGGAACCCTCCAATGTATGGAAATCTCAGTAAACTTCAATATTCCCACAATAGCGATCTCTGTGATATGTAACTTCAGCTGCTTTGGACCTCACAAAAATAACTGGGCCCGGGGCAGCTTCCCCTTTTGCCCCGCCTTAAAGATGGGCCTGACCTTACCCCATACTCTGACTGGATCTCTTTGCACACACCTTAGCCTGCTCAGGCCACATACCTCTGGTACACTTTTCCCTGCTCATACCACATCCTGGCTTGGAGTTAGCAGAACACACTTTATCCCTGAATCTGATCGAGCCAATGCACCTCGTTAATATGTGGGCTGCAGTATACCCTTTTAATGCTGCAGAGGATGCATGCAAAAGCCCATTTAAACAGCCTTGCAAACACCACACACAATGTCTGCTGGACTGAATAAAAATATTTAAAAAAAAAGACACATTAACAAAGCCATAATTGTGTTTAAACGTTTTATTTTTTTTAAACAAAAATATTATAATGTATTCATTATCAGCAAATTGAGATATATACTGTAAATAAATGGAGAAAAATTAAATTTTTTACACACAAGCAGTGGGGGGGGGGGGGGGGGGGGGGAGAGAGAATTAAGAGAGCAAGAAAATAAAGAATAATAAGAGTTGAAAATACTACTGGGGTAATGGGGGTGGTGGTGGGGGGGGGGGGGGGTGTTGAACCAAGATTTGCACTATAAATGTTAGTCCTTTAAAAAAACAAATAAATAAATAATACAAAGGGGGGGGGGCAGAAATAAGTCTGGGACGTCCATTTGTTTTCATTGAAATCAAATGGACAAGGGGCAGCAGTTGGGGGGGGGATTTAATAAAATGCATTAAGGTGAAAAAACACAAGGGTTTAACCTTTTAGATAAAAATACCCCTCTAATACTCATGCTTAGTGTGTCTCATAAAGGTATGCTGTAAGCGAAGAGCCGTTTAGTATTTGTGCAGCGTTGTTCCCTTACTTTGTGAAGTCTCAGCAGACCGCGGCCATCTCCAGTGTGGGCATCTGAAGCCGTACTGTCCTTCCTGTATTCCGTGGCATGCTGGCTACCCAAAATGCACCTGCCGATCTCGCGCATGCGTAGTGCGGCGTGAGCGAGCCCAATTGCTTGTAGGGCGGGTTTCCATAGCAACGGCGGCGTCAGAGGAAGTCGCCGCCCCTTTGCTATGTAAACCTCTCCTCCCCTTCCAGGAACCAGAAAGTTAGCAGCGGCCACAAAAGAGGAAGTGAAAAAAGAAAATGCTGAAAAAAAAAAGCAAGTGATCACACAAAAAAAAAAAGCCAATTTGTTTTAAGGGTACACATTAGTGCTGGGTGGTGATGAGTGTAAAATGTGGGTGGAACTCCACTTTACGGAGACTTGTCTTCTCTATTAGTACTGTTTAGCATTATCATTGAAAGTAAAATCCCACATTTTGGGTTGTCCCCAGAAAAGTAATCGGGAGGAAATCTTCCAGTGGGGACACCAGTACTGGTCACCTGGGGTTCCCCAAGGGATTCTCTTAAAGCGGTAGTAAACTGCAGTAAAAAAAACCCAAAAAAAACTTCCCCTGTAAGGCAATGTCATAATGTGCTAGTAAGTATCGCATACTAGCACATTAATAGAGACTTACCTTAAAACAAAGACCTCCAGCATCGCACTTTCACTGCTGACAGGGCTTCCATCTTCACCCGGCCTTCCTTCTGGGTTCATGGCCTTCGGCTACGGCCAGGGGCGCTATGACGTTACTCCCGCGCATAGGAGCCGCCATTTACGGCATGGGCTCTGACGGTCCGGCACTGTATGCTTCCTCTCACATCCTGTTTGGCTATAAGACAGGAAGTGAGGGAAAATCTCCAAAATGGGACACAGATGGTGAAAACAAATAAAAAAAAAAATCTGGCAGGGGTTATAACCCTCTCTTGCTCTATCCAAAAATAAAAAGTTTTGCCTATACTTCCATTTTTAAATAGGGTTGCACCAATACCACTTTAAGACGGAGTACAAGTACTGATAATTTTTTTAGCAAATACTTGTCGATACCGATTACTGATACTTTTTTTTTTATGTCATTTGACAGTGAGACTAATATGCAGTACTGATGGGCACCAATAGGTGGCACTGATGAGGTGTGGACTTTGTAGGGCAGCTACAGCACTGGAAACAGGTTACATATTTCACCCTAAAATCAGGTGGACCATGAAACATGTTCCCAAAGGTGAACTTTAACCGCTTGCGGACCGCCCACTGTAGCTAGACCGCGGCAGGGCGGCCGCTCTAGTAGGGTAGAGAGAACACACGTACGTTGCCGATGCCCTTGGCTGTGCTGCAGTACCAACCAATCAGAGGGTGCAGCCGGACATTACCGAGGAGAGCCCGATGTAATCTCTTCTGACAGCAGCAATGTGCGCTTTGAAAAGTAGAAAACAGCACAGAGCAGTAGAGCACACACAGTAACACACGTCGGTCACACATTTAACCCTTTGATCGCCCAAGATGGTAAACCCTTCCCTGCTAGTGTCATTAGTACAGTGACAGTGCATATTTTTAGCACTGATCACTGTATTGGCGTCACTGGTTCCCAAAAATGTGCTAAAAAAGTTTGTAAGGTGTCCAATTTTAAAGCTGCAATCTCGCAGTCCCGCTATAAGTCACTGATCGCTGCCATTACTAGTAAAAAAAAAAAATTAAAAATTCCATAAATATATCCCATAGTCTGTAAACACAATAACTTTTGTGCAAACCAATCAATATTCGCTTATTGGGATTTTGTACCAAAAATATCTAGCAGAATACATATTGGCCTAAACTGATAATGAAATTGCGATTTGTTCATATTTTTTATTGGATGTGTTTGGCTGGGTTCACACTAGTGCGATGCGGAAATCCTGCGAGTTCCCGCATCGCACCCGACTCGCACGGCAGTTCACATTGCCATATACCAACCGCTGGGAGTGTCAACACAATGTTAATGACACCCCCATTTCAGCTCGCATATCGCACTGTTAACTGTCAGTTCAGACATGAATCGGATCACATAGGTGTGAACACCCCTGCGATTCGATTCTGGTGAGGACCAAAAAAAAGGGTCCTGTGCGAGTTTGGTCCGAATGCGATGCGATTTCAGCCATACTATCTGTATGGGTGAAATCGCACGGACATCACGTGTGATTTGCACTGCAGTGCGGTGCGAATCACATGCGATCTCGCACAGTGCACCAGTGTGAATCGGCCCTTATAGCACAAAGCAAAAAATATTTTTTTTTCCAAAATTGTCTTTTTTTGTTTCTAGCGCAATAAAAAAAACCCAAAAAACGCAGACGTGATCAAATACCACCAAAAGACAGCTGTATTTGTGGGGGAAAAAAAGGCCATACATTTTATTTGGGTACAGAGTCGCACGACCGCGCAATTGTTAGTTAAAATAACTGGCCTGGTCATGAAGGGGGGTAAATCTTCCGGAGCTGAAGTGGTTAATGTCCGCAATAAAAAAAAATGTAATTCACACCACATACAGTCCAGTGCGTTTTTTCCCCCAAACGCATTGGAAAGTAGGTTATATTATTTCCAATGACATAGGTGACACCAGTGCAGTGCACCGGGGCTTTCCAGTTCCAGAAAAAAAAATTGCTGCATTTTTGATGCACTGGAAGGCAATAAAATGCATAAAAAAGCGCACTGGAATGCATCAAAAATGCACCGGACCCCAGTACAGTGAAAAACTGAAAAATAGAAAAAAGCATCTGGAAATGCGTCAAACACACACCGGAACGCGCCAAAAACGCATTAAACTCATGCATGCAAAACACATCCGGAAGGCGTTTTTGCGGAGTGAAGCAGCCCTAAGTATTCCTGACATCTCCTTACATATGTCACCGTTATTTTCCACTTCAATCGTCTTCTCCATTGGAATATAACATGAAATGTACCTGAAGAATAAATAAAGGAACTCGGGATGCACACAAACATTTCGGCCCCTCCCACACGATCGGCCCGCTCTGATCTCAGCGTTTTTCAGGTGGATCTGAGCTGCCTCCCATTGACTCCTATGGGGAGACGGATGTCAAAATAGGGTTTCCATCCGTCTGACTTTAGCGGGTAGGATGTCAGCGGACATGCCACCGCTGTCATCCGTCGCTCCATAGACCTATATGGAGCGTCCGCCCTTGTGAAAGGGGCTTAAGGCTTTTCCCCTTGGTAATCTGCCCAGTAACACACCATGAAGGAGCACAGGGGGCACACCTTAGGACAGAAGCGTTGTTGGTCTGGGGGAGAAGGGGGGTATTAGATGTACTAGCAGATTTACATAAAGCCAATCTCCAGGTCACACTCAAGCAGTTAGAACAACAGATTTTTTGGGATAAAGGTTTTACATGAATAAATAAAAGCTGATCCCTGCAATCACCTATCAGTGGCAAATGGTTTGTCTCAACCCTCTAACTGCTACATCTGCATGACAGCTTGTTCTGCTGATAAAAAAACAGACTTCTCCCAGGAGGATCACATGGAGGGAATAGAAATGTCCAGCTGAACGCACAAAATTTCACACCGACAATTCAAATGTCACCAAAAGTAACACAGCAAGTACTTATGGGGAATTGGTGCCGATCCGATTCAGGTGGTGCTGAACACGGGGGGTGATGAGTGAACAGGGGGGGGTGATAGATAAATGAACATGGGGGGTAGATGAGTGAACGGGGGGGGTTAGTGAGCAGGGATGGGGAGTAGGGGTGCTGTAAGAGATAGGAGACACCTATGGCGGGGATCGGTATTACAGCCGGAGAAGACAGAGATTGCCATCTTGTGGCCAAATTCAAGAATAACCATTAAAATCACCCAATACTGTTGAATTATAAGTAAAATCAATAAAATGATATAAAATTGATATGGGTTTGTGTTATATGACATAATTGGTGTGAGGCGTATCAGGTTGTTTACTTCAGTTTGAGTCGCTGTGATTGGTCACAGGTTCTTGTTTACTCCAGTCTGAGACGGTATCAGGTCACTTCTCCTTAGTGAGTTGATGGAGTGACTTTCAGAGAGCATAGCTCCTATATTTCACTGCGATTTTCAGCATCTGACGGCAAATAACCACAATTTTTATTGATATTTATCGCTATTACTAACCCTTATTATAATGTTATTAAAATTATAAGTTTTTTGCCTTTTTGCAGTTATACAAGCTTTCAACACCAACACGATGCCTCGGCCTTCACGTCCCAGATCCCGGCGAAGGCGCTCACGTCAGGACGGTGACAAGTCACCAATCGCCCACAGGATGCGATCCAGAGCCCCACATCGGCGGAGACAGGAGGCGGAACCACCCAGGAACAGGAGCCGTTCGCCAAGAGACCGCGACAGGGCAGCTGAACATCTCCCAGCACCGCCGCCGGCCATGGAGCTGCGTGGCGAGGAGCAGGTGAGCTGTGTGATTTGTTTTGCAGGGTATGAAGATGGAGAAGACACGACCATTCTGACCTGCAATCACCACTTCCATACGAGCTGCATCCAACGGTGGATCGAGCAAAGTGCAACCTGTCCAATGTGCCGGGCTCCTATTCCCATCCCACAACAGGACCACAGAATAGACCTTGACATTGATGAGTTGCTCAACGACAGGTTTGAGATTCAGATTGATGAAAGTGGTGATGTGTGGTACTTTAACATTGAAGACGTGTTTGACTTTCCGATTCAAGAAGATGATAATGAGTATGTGGTAATCGATAGGTAGTAATGTGGTAACGATCTCTATAGAGCAGTGATGGTGAACCTTGGCACTCCAGATGTTTTGGAAGTACATTTCCCATGATGCTCAACTACACTGCAGAGTGCATGAGCATTCATGGGAAATGTAGTTCCAAAACATCTGGGGTGCCAAGGTTCACCATCAATGCTATAGAGTAATATTTTTTCTTTATATATAGAAATGCGTCGGGATCCTATACTGCATAGCTTATCCATTCCATACTTTTTGATCTTGCTACATTGCTGTCTAAAGCCCCAATGGGGAAACTGTTCCATATTAGAAGGAGAGTCATTGGCCGGCTATAGGGTTGGAGGAGGCCGGATTTATTTTTACACCAAACAATATCTGAAAAGGAGTCGCTTCATCCTGATGTAGCTTTTGCTTTCAGGTGAGCGCTCCAGACAATTACCACCGAAAAAGAGTCGCTTCATCCTGATACAGCTTCTAGCTCTCAGGTGAGCGCTCCAGACAATTACCACCGAAAAAGAGTCGCTTCATCCTGATACAGCTTCTAGCTCTCAGGTGAGCGCTCCAGACAAGTACCACCGAAAAGGAGTCGCTTCATCCTGATATAGCTGCTAGCTCTCAGGTGAGCGCTCCAGACAATTACCACCGAAAAGAAGTCGCTTCATCCTGATACAGCTTCTAGCTCTCAGGTGAGCGCTCCAGACAATTACCACCGAAAAGGAGTAGTTTCATCCTGATATAGCTGCTAGCTCTCAGGTGAGCGATCCAGACAATTACCACCGAAAAAGAGTCGCTTCATCCTGATACAGCTTCTAGCTCTCAGGTGAGCGCTCCAGACAATTACCACTGAAAAAGAGTCGCTTCATCCTGATACAGCTTCTAGCTCTCAGGTGAGCGCTCCAAACAATTACCACCGAAAAGGAGGCGCTTCATCCTTCTGTAGCTTCTAGCTCTCAGGTGAGCGCCCCAGGCAATTACCGCCGAAAAGGGGTCGCTTCATCCTGATGTAGCTTCTAGCTTTCAGGTGAGCGCTCCAGACAATTACCACCGAAAAGAAGTCGCTTCATCCTGATACAGCTTCTAGCTCTTAGGTGAGCGATCCAGACAATTACCACCGAAAAGGAGTCGCTTCATCCTGATACAGCTTCTAGCTCTTAGGTGAGCGATCCAGACAATTACCACCGAAAAGGAGTCGCTTCATCCTGATACAGCTTCTAGCTCTCAGGTGAGCGCTCCAGACAATTACCACCGAAAAAGAGTCGCTTCATCCTTATACAGCTTCTAGCTCTCAGGTGAGCGCTCCAGACAATTACCACTGAAAAAGAGTCGCTTCATCCTGATACAGCTTCTAGCTCTCAGGTGAGCGCTCCAGACAATTACCACCGAAAAAGAGTCGCTTCATCCTGATACAGCTTCTAGCTCTCAGGTGAGCGCTCCAGACAATTACCACAGAAAAAGAGTCGCTTCATCCTGATACAGCTTCTAGCTCTCACCAAAAGTAACACAGCAAGTACTTATGGGGAATTGGTGCCGATCCGATTCAGGTGGTGCTGAACACGGGGGGTGATGAGTGAACAGGGGGGGTGATAGATGAATGAACATGGGGGTAGATGAGTGAACACAGGGGGGGTTAGTGAGCAGGGATGGGGAGTAGGGGTGCTGTAAGAGATAGGAGACACCTATGGCGGGGATCGGTATTACAGCCGGAGAAGACAGAGATTGCCATCTTGTGGCTAAATTCAAGAATAACCATTAAAATCACCCAATACTGTTGAATTATAAGTAAAATCAATAAAATGATATAAAATTGATATGGGTTTGTGTTATATGACATAATTGGTGTGAGGCGTATCAGGTTGTTTACTTCAGTCTGAGTCGCTGTGATTGGTCACAGGTTCTTGTTTACTCCAGTCTGAGACGGTATCAGGTCACTTCTCCTTAGTGAGTTGATGGAGTGACTTTCAGAGAGCATAGCTCCTATATTTCACTGCGATTTTCAGCATCTGACGGCAAATAACCACAATTTTTATTGATATTTATTGCTATTACTAACCCTTATTATAATGTTATTAAAATTATACGTTTTTTGCCTTTTTGCAGTTATACAAGCTTTCAACACCAACACGATGCCTCGGCCTTCACGTCCCAGATCCCGGCGAAGGCGCTCACATCAGGATGGTGATGAGTCACCAATCGCCCACCGGACACGATCCAGAGCCCCACATTGGCGGAGACAGGAGGCGGAACCACCCAGGAACAGGAGCCGTTCGCCAAGAGACCGCGACAGGGCAGCTGAACATCTCCCAGCACCGCCGCCGGCCATGGAGCTGCGTGGCGAGGAGCAGGTGAGCTGTGTGATTTGTTTTGCAGGGTATGAAGATGGAGAAGACACGACCATTCTGACCTGCAATCACCAATTCCATACGAGCTGCATCCAACGGTGGATCGAGCAAAGTGCAACCTGTCCAATGTGCCGGGCTCCTATTCCCATCCCACAACATTACCACAGAATAGACCTTGACATTGATGAGTTGCTCAACGACAGGTTTGAGATTCAGATTGATGAAAGTGGTGATGTGTGGTACTTTAACATTGAAGACGTGTTTGACTTTCCGATTCAAGAAGATGATAATGAGTATGTGGTAATCGATAGGTAGTAATGTGGTAACGATCTCTATAGAGCAGTGATGGCAAACTTGGCACTCCAAATGTTTTGGAAGTACATTTCCCATGATGCTCAACTACACTGCAGAGTGCATGAGCATTCATGGGAAATGTAGTTCCAAAACATCTGGGGTGCCAAGGTTCACCATCAATGCTATAGAGTAATATTTTTTCTTTATATATAGAAATGCGTCGGGATCCTACACTGCATAGCTTATCCATTCCATACTTTTTGATCTTGCTACATTGCTGTCTAAAGCCCCAATGGGGAAACTGTTCCATATTAGAAGGAGAGTCATTGGCCGGCTATAGGGTTGGAGGAGGCCGGATTTATTTTTACACCAAACAATATCTGAAAAGGAGTCGCTTCATCCTGATGTAGCTTTTGCTTTCAGGTGAGCGCTCCAGACAATTACCACCGAAAAAGAGTCGCTTCATCCTGATACAGCTTCTAGCTCTCAGGTGAGCGCTCCAGACAAGTACCACCGAAAAGGAGTCGCTTCATCCTGATATAGCTGCTAGCTCTCAGGTGAGCGCTCCAGACAATTACCACCGAAAAGAAGTCGCTTCATCCTGATACAGCTTCTAGCTCTCAGGTGAGCACTCCAGACAAGTACCACCGAAAAGGAGTCGCTTCATCCTGATATAGCTGCTAGCTCTCAGGTGAGCGATCCAGACAATTACCACCGAAAAAGAGTCGCTTCATCCTGATACAGCTTCTAGCTCTCAGGTGAGCGCTCCAGACAATTACCACCGAAAAAGAGTCGCTTCATCCTGATACAGCTTCTAGCTCTCAGGTGAGCGCTCCAGACAATTATCACCGAAAAGGAGTTGCTTCATCCTGATATAGCTGCTAGCTCTCAGGTGAGCGATCCAGACAATTACCACCGAAAAAGAGTCGCTTCATCCTGATACAGCTGCTAGCTCTCAGGTGAGCGATCCAGACAATTACCACCGAAAAAGAGTCGCTTCATCCTGATACAGCTTCTAGCTCTCAGGTGAGCGCTCCAGACAATTACCACCAAAAAAGAGTCGCTTCATCCTGATACAGCTTCTAGCTCTCAGGTGAGCGCTCCAGACAATTACCACCGAAAAGGAGTTGGTTCATCCTGATATAGCTGCTAGCTCTCAGGTGAGCGATTCAGACAATTACCACCGAAAAAGAGTCGCTTCATCCTGATACAGCTTCTAGCTCTCAGGTGAGCGCTCCAGACAATTACCACCGAAAAAGAGTCGCTTCATCCTGATATAGCTGCTAGCTCTCAGGTGAGCGATTCAGACAATTACCACCGAAAAAGAGTCGCTTCATCCTGATACAGCTTCTAGCTCTCAGGTGAGCGCTCCAGACAATTACCACCGAAAAGGAGTTGCTTCATCCTGATATAGCTGCTAGCTCTCAGGTGAGCGATCCAGACAATTACCACCAAAAAAGAGTCGCTTCATCCTGATACAGCTTCTAGCGCTCAGGTGAGCGCTCCAGACAATTACCACCGAAAAGGAGTCGCTTCATCCTGATACAGCTTCTAACTCTCAGGTGAGCGCTCCAGACAATTATCACCGAAAAGGAGTTGGTTCATCCTGATATAGCTGCTAGCTCTCAGGTGAGCGCTCCAGACAATTACCACCGAAAAAGAGTCGCTTCATCCTGATACAGCTTCAAGCTCTCAGGTGAGCGCTCCAGACAATTACCACCGAAAAAGAGTTGCTTCATCCTGATACAGCTTCTAACTCTCAGGTGAGCGCTCCAGACAATTATCACCGAAAAGGAGTTGCTTCATCCTGATACAGCTTCTAACTCTCAGGTGAGCGCTCCAGACAATTATCACCGAAAAGGAGTTGCTTCATCCTGATATAGCTGCTAGCTCTCAGGTGAGCGCTCCAGACAATTACCACCGAAAAAGAGTCGCTTCATCCTGATACAGCTTCAAGCTCTCAGGTGAGCGCTCCAGACAATTACCACCGAAAAGGAGTCGCTTCATCCTTCTGTAGCTTCTAGCTCTCAGGTGAGCGCCCCAGGCAATTACCGCCGAAAAGGGGTCGCTTCATCCTGATACAGCTTCTAGCTCTCAGGTGAGCGTTCCAGACAATTACCACCGAAAAGGAGTCGCTTTATCCTGATACAGCTTCTAGCTCTCAGGTGAGCGCTCCAGACAATTACCACCGAAAAGGAGTTGCTTCATCCTGATACAGCTGCTACCTCTTAGGTGAGCGATCCAGACAATTACCACCGAAAAAGAGTCGCTTCATCCTGATACAGCTTCTAGCTCTCAGGTGAGCGCTCCAGACAATTACCACCGAAAAAGAGTCGCTTCATCCTGATACAGCTTCTAGCTCTCAGGTGAGCGCTCCAGACAATTACCACCGAAAAGGAGTCGCTTCATCCTGATACAGCTTCTAGCTCTCAGGTGAGCACTCCAGACAATTATCACCGAAAAGGAGTTGCTTCATCCTGATATAGCTGCTAGCTCTCAGGTGAGCGCTCCAGACAATTTCCACCGAAAAAGAGTCGCTTCATCCTGATACAGCTTCAAGCTCTCAGGTGAACGCTCCAGACAATTACCACCGAAAAAGAGTTGCTTCATCCTGATACAGCTTCTAGCTCTCAGGTGAGCGCTCCAGACAATTACCACCGAAAAGGAGTCGCTTCATCCTTCTGTAGCTTCTAGCTCTCAGGTGAGCGCTCCAGACAATTACCACTGAAAAGGAATCGCTTCATCCTGACGTAGCTTCTAGCTCTCAGGTGAGCGCCCCAGGCAATTACCGCCGAAAAGGGGTCGCTTCATCCTGATACAGCTTCTAGCTCTCAGGTGAGCGCTCCAGACAATTACCACCGAAAAGGAGTCGCTTTATCCTGATACAGCTTCTAGCTCTCAGGTGAGCGCTCCAGACAATTACCACCGAAAAGGAGTCGCTTTATCCTGCTACAGCTTCTAGCTCTCAGGTGAGCGCTCCAGACAATTACCACCGAAAAGGAGTTGCTTCATCCTGATACAGCTGCTAGCTCTTAGGTGAGCGATCCAGACAATTACCACCGAAAAAGAGTCGCTTCATCCTGATACAGCTTCTAGCTCTCAGGTGAGCGCTCCAGACAATTACCACCGAAAAAGAGTCGCTTCATCCTGATACAGCTTCTAGCTCTCACCAAAAGTAACACAGCAAGTACTTATGGGGAATTGGTGCCGATCCGATTCAGGTGGTGCTGAACACGGGGGGTGATGAGTGAACAGGGGGGGTGATAGATGAATGAACATGGGGGGTAGATGAGTGAACACAGGGGGGGGGGGGTTAGTGAGCAGGGATGGGGAGTAGGGGTGCTGTAAGAGATAGGAGACACCTATGGCGGGGATCGGTATTACAGCCGGAGAAGACAGAGATTGCCATCTTGTTGCCAAATTCAAGAATAACCATTAAAATCACCCAATACTGTTGAATTATAAGTAAAATCAATAAAATGATATGAAATTGATATGGGTTTGTGTTATATGACATAATTGGTGTGAGGCGTATCAGGTTGTTTACTTCAGTTTGAGTCGCTGTGATTGGTCACAGGTTCTTGTTTACTCCAGTCTGAGACGGTATCAGGTCACTTCTCCTTAGTGAGTTGATGGAGTGACTTTCAGAGAGCATAACTCCTATATTTCACTGCGATTTTCAGCATCTGACGGCAAATAACCACAATTTTTATTGATATTTATCGCTATTACTAACCCTTATTATAATGTTATTAAAATTATACGTTTTTTGCCTTTTTGCAGTTATACAAGCTTTCAACACCAACGCGATGCCTCGGCCTTCACGTCCCAGATCCCGGCGAAGGCGCTCACGTCAGGACGGTGACGAGTCACCAATCGCCCACCGGACACGATCCAGAGCCCCACATTGGCGGAGACAGGAGGCGGAACCACCCAGGAACAGGAGCCGTTCGCCAAGAGACCGCGACAGGGCAGCTGAACATCTCCCAGCACCGCCGCCGGCCATGGAGCTGCGTGGCAAGGAGCAGGTGAGCTGTGTGATTTGTTTTGCAGGGTATGCAGATGGAGAAGACACGACCATTCTGACCTGCAATCACCAATTCCATACGAGCTGCATCCAACGGTGGATCGAGCAAAGTGCAACCTGTCCAATGTGCCGGGCTCCTATTCCCATCCCACAACAGGACTACAGAATAGACCTTGACATTGATGAGTTGCTCAACGACAGGTTTGAGATTCAGATTGATGAAAGTGGTGATGTGTGGTACTTTAACATTGAAGACGTGTTTGACTTTCCGATTCAAGAAGATGATAATGAGTATGTGGTAATCGATAGGTAGTAATGTGGTAACGATCTCTATAGAGCAGTGATGGCAAACTTGGCACTCCAGATGTTTTGGAAGTACATTTCCCATGATGCTCAACTACACTGCAGAGTGCATGAGCATTCATGGGAAATGTAGTTCCAAAACATCTGGGGTGCCAAGGTTCACCATCAATGCTATAGAGTAATATTTTTTCTTTATATATAGAAATGCGTCGGGATCCTACACTGCATAGCTTATCCATTCCATACTTTTTGATCTTGCTACATTGCTGTCTAAAGCCCCAATGGGGAATCTGTTCCATATTAGAAGGAGAGTCATTGGCCGGCTATAGGGTTGGAGGAGGCCGGATTTATTTTTACACCAAACAATATCTGAAAAGGAGTCGCTTCATCCTGATGTAGCTTTTGCTTTCAGGTGAGCGCTCCAGACAATTACC
Organism: Lithobates septentrionalis; assembly: GCA_037952835.1. Lineage (NCBI taxonomy): Eukaryota > Metazoa > Chordata > Amphibia > Anura > Ranidae > Lithobates > Lithobates septentrionalis. Next base: position 39,096 of record JBBDGP010004811.1, on the reverse strand, counting down.
ACCGAAAAAGAGTCGCTTCATCCTGATACAGCTTCTAGCTCTCAGGTGAGCGCTCCAGACAAGTACCACCGAAAAGGAGTCGCTTCATCCTGATATAGCTGCTAGCTCTCAGGTGAGCGCTCCAGACAATTACCACTGAAAAAGAGTCGCTTCATCCTGATACAGCTTCTAGCTCTCAGGTGAGCGCTCCAGACAATTACCACAGAAAAAGAGTCGCTTCATCCTGATACAGCTTCTAGCTCTCAGGTGAGCGCTCCAGACAAGTACCACCGAAAAGGAGTCGCTTCATCCTGATACAGCTGCTAGCTCTTAGGTGAGCGATCCAGACAATTACCACCGAAAAAGAGTCGCTTCATCCTGATACAGCTTCTAGCTCTCAGGTGAGCGATCCAGACAATTACCACAGAAAAAGAGTCGCTTCATCCTGATACAGCTTCTAGCTCTCACCAAAAGTAACACAGCAAGTACTTATGGGGAATTGGTGCCGATCCGATTCAGGTGGTGCTGAACACGGGGGGTGATGAGTGAACAGGGGGGGTGATAGATGAATGAACATGGGGGTAGATGAGTGAACACAGGGGGGGGGGGTTAGTGAGCAGGGATGGGGAGTAGGGGTGCTGTAAGAGATAGGAGACACCTATGGCGGGGATCGGTATTACAGCCGGAGAAGACAGAGATTGCCATCTTGTGGCTAAATTCAAGAATAACCATTAAAATCACCCAATACTGTTGAATTATAAGTAAAACCAATAAAATGATATAAAATTGATATGGGTTTGTGTTATATGACATAATTGGTGTGAGGCGTATCAGGTTGTTTACTTCAGTCTGAGTCGCTGTGATTGGTCACAGGTTCTTGTTTACTCCAGTCTGAGACGTATCAGGTCACTTCTCCTTAGTGAGTTGATGGAGTGACTTTCAGAGAGCATAGCTCCTATATTTCACTGCGATTTTCAGCATCTGACGGCAAATAACCACAATTTTTATTGATATTTATCGCTATTACTAACCCTTATTATAATGTTATTAAAATTATAAGTTTTTTGCCTTTTTGCAGTTATACAAGCTTTCAACACCAACACGATGCCTCGGCCTTCACGTCCCAGATCCCGGCGAAGGCGCTCACGTCAGGATGGTGATGAGTCACCAATCGCCCACCGGACACGATCCAGAGCCCCACATTGGCGGAGACAGGAGGCGGAACCACCCAGGAACAGGAGCCGTTCGCCAAGAGACCGCGACAGGGCAGCTGAACATCTCCCAGCACCGCCGCCGGCCATGGAGCTGCGTGGCGAGGAGCAGGTGAGCTGTGTGATTTGTTTTGCAGGGTATGAAGATGGAGAAGACACGACCATTCTGACCTGCAATCACCAATTCCATACGAGCTGCATCCAACGGTGGATCGAGCAAAGTGCAACCTGTCCAATGTGCCGGGCTCCTATTCCCATCCCACAACAGGACCACAGAATAGACCTTGACATTGATGAGTTGCTCAACGACAGGTTTGAGATTCAGATTGATGAAAGTGGTGATGTGTGGTACTTTAACATTGAAGACGTGTTTGACTTTCCGATTCAAGAAGATGATAATGAGTATGTGGTAATCGATAGGTAGTAATGTGGTAACGATCTCTATAGAGCAGTGATGGCAAACTTGGCACTCCAGATGTTTTGGAAGTACATTTCCCATGATGCTCAACTACACTGCAGAGTGCATGAGCATTCATGGGAAATGTAGTTCCAAAACATCTGGGGTGCCAAGGTTCACCATCAATGCTATAGAGTAATATTTTTTCTTTATATATAGAAATGCGTCGGGATCCTACACTGCATAGCTTATCCATTCCATACTTTTTGATCTTGCTACATTGCTGTCTAAAGCCCCAATGGGGAAACTGTTCCATATTAGAAGGAGAGTCATTGGCCGGCTATAGGGTTGGAGGAGGCCGGATTTATTTTTACACCAAACAATATCTGAAAAGGAGTCGCTTCATCCTGATGTAGCTTTTGCTTTCAGGTGAGCGCTCCAGACAATTACCACCGAAAAAGAGTCGCTTCATCCTGATACAGCTTCTAGCTCTCAGGTGAGCGCTCCAGACAAGTACCACCGAAAAGGAGTCGCTTCATCCTGATATAGCTGCTAGCTCTCAGGTGAGCGATCCAGACAATTACCACCGAAAAAGCGTCGCTTCATCCTGATACAGCTTCTAGCTCTCAGGTGAGCGCTCTAGACAAGTACCACCGAAAAGGAGTCGCTTCATCCTGATATAGCTGCTAGCTCTCAGGTGAGCGCTCCAGACAATTACCACCGAAAAGAAGTCGCTTCATCCTGATACATCTTCTAGCTCTCAGGTGAGCGCTCCAGACAAGTACCACCGAAAAGGAGTCGCTTCATCCTGATATAGCTGCTAGCTCTCAGGTGAGCGATCCAGACAATTACCACCGAAAAAGAGTCGCTTCATCCTGATACAGCTTCTAGCTCTCAGGTGAGCGCTCCAGACAATTACCACCGAAAAAGAGTCGCTTCATCCTGATACAGCTTCTAGCTCTCAGGTGAGCGCTCCAGACAATTACCACCGAAAAGGAGTTGCTTCATCCTGATATAGCTGCTAGCTCTCAGGTGAGCGATCCAGACAATTACCACCGAAAAAGAGTCGCTTCATCCTGATACAGCTTCTAGCTCTCAGGTGAGCGCTCCAGACAATTACCACCGAAAAGGAGTCGCTTCATCCTGATACAGCTTCTAACTCTCAGGTGAGCGCTCCAGACAATTATCACCGAAAAGGAGTTGGTTCATCCTGATATAGCTGCTAGCTCTCAGGTGAGCGCTCCAGACAATTACCACCGAAAAGAAGTCGCTTCATCCTGATACAGCTTCTAGCTCTCAGGTGAGCGCTCCAGACAAGTACCACCGAAAAGGAGTCGCTTCATCCTGATATAGCTGCTAGCTCTCAGGTGAGCGATCCAGACAATTACCACCGAAAAAGAGTCGCTTCATCCTGATACAGCTTCTAGCTCTCAGGTGAGCGCTCCAGACAATTACCACCGAAAAAGAGTCGCTTCATCCTGATACAGCTTCTAGCTCTCAGGTGAGCGCTCCAGACAATTACCACCGAAAAGGAGTTGCTTCATCCTGATATAGCTGCTAGCTCTCAGGTGAGCGATCCAGACAATTACCACCGAAAAAGAGTCGCTTCATCCTGATACAGCTTCTAGCTCTCAGGTGAGCGCTCCAGACAATTACCACCGAAAAGGAGTCGCTTCATCCTGATACAGCTTCTAACTCTCAGGTGAGCGCTCCAGACAATTATCACCGAAAAGGAGTTGGTTCATCCTGATATAGCTGCTAGCTCTCAGGTGAGCGCTCCAGACAATTACCACCGAAAAGAAGTCGCTTCATCCTGATACAGCTTCTAGCTCTCAGGTGAGCGATCCAGACAAGTACCACCGAAAAGGAGTCGCTTCATCCTGATATAGCTGCTAGCTCTCAGGTGAGCGATCCAGACAATTACCACCGAAAAAGAGTCGCTTCATCCTGATACAGCTTCTAGCTCTCAGGTGAGCGCTCCAGACAAGTACCACCGAAAAGGAGTCGCTTCATCCTGATACAGCTTCTAGCTCTCAGGTGAGCGCTCCAGACAATTACCACCGAAAAGAAGTCGCTTCATCCTGATACAGCTTCTAGCTCTCAGGTGAGCGCTCCAGACAAGTACCACCGAAAAGGAGTCGCTTCATCCTGATACAGCTTCTAGCTCTCAGGTGAGCGCTCCAGACAATTACCACCGAAAAAGAGTCGGTTCATCCTGATACAGCTTCTAGCTCTCAGGTGAGCGCTCCAGACAATTACCACCGAAAAAGAGTCGCTTCATCCTGATACAGCTTCTAGCTCTCAGGTGAGCGCTCCAGACAATTACCACCGAAAAAGAGTCGGTTCATCCTGATACAGCTTCTAGCTCTCAGGTGAGCGCTCCAGACAATTATCACCGAAAAGGAGTTGCTTCATCGTGATATAGCTGCTAGCTCTCAGGTGAGCGATCCAGACAATTACCACCAAAAAGAGTCGCTTCATCCTGATACAGCTTCTAGCTCTCAGGTGAGCGCTCCAGACAATTGCCACCGAAAAAGAGTCGCTTCATCCTAATACAGCTTCTAGCTCTCAGGTGAGCGCTCCAGACAATTTCCACCGAAAAGGAGTCGCTTTATCCTGATACTGCTTCTAGCTCTCAGGTGAGCGCTCCAGACAATTACCACCGAAAAGGAGTTGGTTTATCCTGATATAGCTGCTAGCTCTCAGGTGAGCGATTCAGACAATTACCACCGAAAAAGAGTCGCTTCATCCTGATACAGCTTCTAGCTCTCAGGTGAGCGCTCCAGACAATTACCACCGAAAAAGAGTCGCTTCATCCTGATACAGCTTCTAGCTCTCAGGTGAGCGCTCCAGACAATTACCACCGAAAAGGAGTCGCTTTATCCTGATACTGCTTCTAGCTCTCAGGTGAACGCTCCAGACAATTACCACCGAAAAGGAGTTGGTTTATCCTGATATAGCTGCTAGCTCTCATGTGAGCGATTCAGACAATTACCACCGAAAAAGAGTCGCTTCATCCTGATACAGCTTCTAGCTCTCAGGTGAGCGCTCCAGACAATTACCACCGAAAAAGAGTCGCTTCATCCTGATACAGCTTCTAGTTCTCAGGTGAGCGCTCCAGACAATTACCACCGAAAAGGAGTTGCTTCATCCTGATATAGCTGCTAGCTCTCAGGTGAGCGATCCAGACAATTACCACCGAAAAAGAGTCGCTTCATCCTGATACAGCTTCTAGCTCTCAGGTGAGCGCTCCAGACAATTATCACCGAAAAGGAGTTGCTTCATCCTGATATAGCTGCTAGCTCTCAGGTGAGCGATCCAGACAATTACCACCAAAAAAGAGTCGCTTCATCCTGATACAGCTTCTAGCTCTCAGGTGAGCGCTCCAGACAATTGCCACCGAAAAAGAGTCGCTTCATCCTGATACAGCTTCTAGCTCTCAGGTGAGCGCTCCAGTCAATTTCCACCGAAAAGGAGTCGCTTTATCCTGATACAGCTTCTAGCTCTCAGGTGAGCGCTCCAGACAATTACCACCGAAAAGGAGTTGCTTCATCCTGATATAGCTGCTAGCTCTCAGGTGAGCGATCCAGACAATTACCACCGAAAAAGAGTCGCTTCATCCTGATACAGCTTCTAGCTCTCAGGTGAGCGCTCCAGACAATTACCACCGAAAAAGAGTCGCTTCATCCTGATACAGCTTCTAGCTCTCAGGTGAGCGCTCCAGACAATTATCACCGAAAAGGAGTTGCTTCATCCTGATATAGCTGCTAGCTCTCAGGTGAGCGCTCCAGACAATTACCACCGAAAAAGAGTTGCTTCATCCTGATAAAGCTTCAAGCTCTCAGGTGAGCGCTCCAGACAATTACCACCGAAAAAGAGTCGCTTCATCCTTCTGTAGCTTCTAGCTCTCAGGTGAGCGCTCCAGACAATTACCACCGAAAAGGAGTCGCTTCATCCTTCTGTAGCTTCTAGCTCTCAGGTGAGCGCCCCAGGCAATTACCGCTGAAAAGGGGTCGCTTCATCCTGATGTAGCTTCTAGCTTTCAGGTGAGCGCTCCAGACAATTACCACCGAAAAGGAATCGCTTCATCCTGACGTAGCTTCTAGCTCTCAGGTGAGCGCCCCAGGCAATTACCGCCGAAAGGGGTCGCTTCATCCTGATACAGCTTCTAGCTCTCAGGTGAGTGCTCCAGACAATTACCACCGAAAAGGAGTCGCTTTATCCTGATACAGCTTCTAGCTCTCAGGTGAGCGCTCCAGACAATTACCACCGAAAAGGAGTTGCTTCCTCCTGATACAGCTGCTACCTCTTAGGTGAGCGCTCCAGACAATTACCACCGAAAAAGAGTCGCTTCATCCTGATACAGCTTCTAGCTCTCAGGTGAGCGCTCCAGACAATTACCACCGAAAAGGAGTCGCTTCATCCTGATACAGCTTCTAGCTCTCAGGTGAGCGCTCCAGACAATTACCACCAAAAAAGAGTTGCTTCATCCTGATACAGCTTCTAGCTCTCAGGTTAGCGCTCCAGACAATTACCACCGAAAAGGAGTCGCTTCATCCTTCTGTAGCTTCTAGCTCTCAGGTGAGCGCTCCAGACAATTACCACCGAAAAGGAATCGCTTCATCCTGACGTAGCTTCTAGCTCTCAGGTGAGCCCCCCAGGCAATTACCGACGAAAAGGGGTCGCTTCATCCTGATATAGCTGCTAGCTCTCAGGTGAGCGATCCAGACAATTACCACCGAAAAAGAGTCGCTTCATCCTGATACAGCTTCTAGCTCTCAGGTGAGCGCTCCAGACAATTATCACCGAAAAGGAGTCGCTTTCTCCTGATACAGCTTCTAGCTCTCAGGTGAGCGCTCCAGACAATTACCACCGAAAAGGAATTGCTTCATCCTGATACAGCTGCTAGCTCTTAGGTGAGCGATCCAGACAATTACCACCGAAAAGGAGTCGCTTCATCCTGATACAGCTTCTAGCTCTCAGGTGAGCGCTCCAGACAATTACAACCGAAAAAGAGTCGCTTCATCCTGATACAGCTTCTAGCTCTCAGGTGAGCGCTCCAGACAATTACCACCGAAAAAGAGTTGCTTCATCCTGATACAGCTTCTAGCTCTCAGGTGAGCGCTCCAGACAATTACCACCGAAAAAGAGTCGCTTTATCCTGATACAGCTTCTAGCTCTCAGGTGAGCGCTCCAGACAATTACCACCGAAAAGGAGTCGCTTCATCCTGATACAGCTTCTAGCTCTCAGGTGAGCGCTCCAGACAATTACCACCGAAAAAGAGTCGCTTCATCCTGATACAGCTTCTAGCTCTCACCAAAAGTAACACAGCAAGTACTTATGGGGAATTGGTGCCGATCCGATTCAGGTGGTGCTGAACACGGGGGGTGATGAGTGAGCAGGGGGGGTGATAGATGAATGAACATGGGGGGTAGATGAGTGAACACAGGGGGGGGTTAGTGAGCAGGGATGGGGAGTAGGGGTGCTGTAAGAGATAGGAGACACCTATGGCGGGGATCGGTATTACAGCCGGAGAAGACAGAGATTGCCATCTTGTGGCCAAATTCAAGAATAACCATTAAAATCACCCAATACTGTTGAATTATAAGTAAAATCAATAAAATGATATAAAATTGATATGGGTTTGTGTTATATTACATAATTGTTGTGAGGCATATCAGGTTGTTTACTTCAGTCTGAGTCGCTGTGATTGGTCACAGGTTCTTGTTTACTCCAGTCTGAGACGGTATCAGGTCACTTCTCCTTAGTGAGTTGATGGAGTGACTTTCAGAGAGCATAACTCCTATATTTCACTGCGATTTTCAGCATCTGACGGCAAATAACCACAATTTTTATTGATATTTATCGCTATTACTAACCCTTATTATAATGTTATTAAAATTATAAGTTTTTTGCCTTTTTGCAGTTATACAAGCTTTCAACACCAACACGATGCCTCGGCCTTCACGTCCCAGATCCCGGCGAAGGCGCTCACGTCAGGACGGTGACGAGTCACCAATCGCCCACCGGACACGATCCAGAGCCCCACATTGGCGGAGACAGGAGGCGGAACCACCCAGGAACAGGAGCCGTTCGCCAAGAGACCGCGACAGGGCAGCTGAACATCTCCCAGCACCGCCGCCGGCCATGGAGCTGCGTGGCAAGGAGCAGGTGAGCTGTGTGATTTGTTTTGCAGGGTATGAAGATGGAGAAGACACGACCATTCTGACCTGCAATCACCAATTCCATACGAGCTGCATCCAACGGTGGATCGAGCAAAGTGCAACCTGTCCAATGTGCCGGGCTCCTATTCCCATCCCACAACAGGACCACAGAATAGACCTTGACATTGATGAGTTGCTCAACGACAGGTTTGAGATTCAGATTGATGAAAGTGGTGATGTGTGGTACTTTAACATTGAAGACGTGTTTGACTTTCCGATTCAAGAAGATGATAATGAGTATGTGGTAATCGATAGGTAGTAATGTGGTAGTGATCCCTATAGAGCAGTGATGGCAAACTTGGCACTCCAGATGTTTTGGAAGTACATTTCCCATGATGCTTAACTACACTGCAGAGTGCATGAGCATTCATGGGAAATGTAGTTCCAAAACATCTGGGGTGCCAAGGTTCACCATCAATGCTATAGAGTAATATTTTTTCTTTATATATAGAAATGCGTCGGGATCCTACACTGCATAGCTTATCCATTCCATACTTTTTGATCTTGCTACATTGCTGTCTAAAGCCCCAATGGGGAAACTGTTCCATATTAGAAGGAGAGTCATTGGCCGGCTATAGGGTTGGAGGAGGCCGGATTTATTTTTACAACAAACAATATCTGAAAAGGAGTCGCTTCATCCTGATGTAGCTTTTGCTTTCAGGTGAGCGCTCCAGACAATTACCACTGAAAAAGAGTCGCTTCATCCTGATACAGCTTCTAGCTCTCAGGTGAGCGCTCCAGACAAGTACCACCGAAAAGGAGTTGCTTCATCCTGATATAGCTGCTAGCTCTCAGGTGAGCGATTCAGACAATTACCACCGAAAAAGAGTCGCTTCATCCTGATACAGCTGCTACCTCTTAGGTGAGCGATTCAGACAATTACCACCGAAAAAGAGTCGCTTCATCCTGATACAGCTTCTAGCTCTCAGGTGAGCGCTCCAGACAATTACCACCGAAAAAGAGTCGCTTCATCCTGATACAGCTTCTAGCTCTCAGGTGAGCGCTCCAGACAATTACCACCGAAAAGGAGTCGCTTCATCCTGATACAGCTTCTAGCTCTCAGGTGAGCACTCCAGACAATTATCACCGAAAAGGAGTTGCTTCATCCTGATATAGCTGCTAGCTCTCAGGTGAGCGCTCCAGACAATTTCCACCGAAAAAGAGTCGCTTCATCCTGATACAGCTTCTAGCTCTCAGGTGAGCGCTCCAGACAATTACCACCGAAAAGGAGTCGCTTCATCCTTCTGTAGCTTCTAGCTCTCAGGTGAGCGCTCCAGACAATTACCACTGAAAAGGAATCGCTTCATCCTGACGTAGCTTCTAGCTCTCAGGTGAGCGCCCCAGGCAATTACCGCCGAAAAGGGGTCGCTTCATCCTGATACAGCTTCTAGCTCTCAGGTGAGCACTCCAGACAATTACCACCGAAAAGGAGTCGCTTTATCCTCATACAGCTTCTAGCTCTCAGGTGAGCGCTCCAGACAATTACCACCGAAAAGGAGTTGCTTCATCCTGATACAGCTGCTAGCTCTTAGGTGAGCGATCCAGACAATTACCACCGAAAAGGAGTCGCTTCATCCTGATACAGCTTCTAGCTCTCAGGTGAGCGCTCCAGACAATTACCACCGAAAAGGAGTTGCTTCATCCTGATACAGCTTCTAGCTCTCAGGTGAGCGCTCCAGACAATTACCACCGAAAAGGAGTCGCTTTATCCTGATACAGCTTCTAGCTCTCAGGTGAGCGCTCCAGACAATTACCACCAAAAAGGAGTCGCTTTATCCTGATACAGCTGCTAGCTCTTAGGTGAGCGATCCAGACAATTACCACCGAAAAGGAGTCGCTTCATCCTGATACAGCTGCTAGCTCTTAGGTGAGCGATCCAGACAATTACCACCGAAAAGGAGTCGCTTCATCCTGATACAGCTTCTAGCTCTTAGGTGAGCGATCCAGACAATTACCACCGAAAAGGAGTCGCTTCATCCTGATACAGCTTCTAGCTCTCAGGTGAGCGCTCCAGACAATTACCACCGAAAAAGAGTTGATTCATCCTGATACAGCTTCTAGCTCTCAGGTGAGCGCTCCAGACAATTACCACCGAAAAGGAGTCGCTTTATCCTGCTACAGCTTCTAGCTCTCAGGTGAGCGCTCCAGACAATTACCACCGAAAAGGAGTTGCTTCATCCTGATACAGCTGCTAGCTCTTAGGTGAGCGATCCAGACAATTACCACCGAAAAAGAGTCGCTTCATCCTGATACAGCTTCTAGCTCTCAGGTGAGCGCTCCAGACAATTACCACCGAAAAGGAGTCGCTTCATCCTTCTGTAGCTTCTAGCTCTCAGGTGAGCGCCCCAGGCAATTACCGCCGAAAAGGGGTCGCTTCATCCTGATGTAGCTTCTAGCTTTCAGGTGAGCGCCCCAGGCAATTACCGCCGAAAAGGGGTCACTTCATCCTGATGTAGCTTCTAGCTCTCAGGTGAGCGCTCCAGACAATTACCACCGAAAAGGAATCGCTTCATCTTGACGTAGCTTCTAGCTCTCAGGTGAGCGCCCCAGGCAATTACCGCCGAAAAGGGGTCGCTTCATCCTGATACAGCTTCTAGCTCTCAGGTGAGCGTTCCAGACAATTACCACCGAAAAGGAGTCGCTTTATCCTGATACAGCTTCTAGCTCTCAGGTGAGCGCTCCAGACAATTACCACCGAAAAGGAGTTGCTTCATCCTGATACAGCTGCTACCTCTTAGGTGAGCGATCCAGACAATTACCACCGAAAAGGAGTCGCTTCATCCTGATACAGCTTCTAGCTCTCAGGTGAGCGCTCCAGACAATTACCACCGAAAAAGAGTCGCTTCATCCTGATACAGCTTCTAGCTCTCAGGTGAGCGCTCCAGACAATTACCACCGAAAAGGAGTCGCTTCATCCTGATACAGCTTCTAGCTCTCAGGTGAGCGCTCCAGACAATTTCCACCGAAAAGGAGTTGCTTCATCCTGATATAGCTGCTAGCTCTCAGGTGAGCGATCCAGACAATTACCACCGAAAAAGAGTCGCTTCATCCTGATACAGCTTCTAGCTCTCAGGTGAGCGCTCCAGACAATTACCACCGAAAAGGAGTTGCTTCATCCTGATATAGCTGCTAGCTCTCAGGTGAGCGATCCAGACAATTACCACCGAAAAAGAGTCGCTTCATCCTGATACAGCTTCTAGCTCTCAGGTGAGCGCTCCAGACAATTACCACCGAAAAGGAGTCGCTTCATCCTGATACAGCTTCTAACTCTCAGGTGAGCGCTCCAGACAATTATCACCGAAAAGGAGTTGCTTCATCCTGATACAGCTTCTAGCTCTCAGGTGAGCGCTCCAGACAATTACCACCAAAAAGGAGTCGCTTTATCCTGATACAGCTGCTAGCTCTTAGGTGAGCGCCCCAGGCAATTACCACCGAAAAGGAGTCGCTTCATCCTGATACAGCTTCTAGCTCTTAGGTGAGCGATCCAGACAATTACCACCGAAAAGGAGTCGCTTCATCCTGATACAGCTGCTAGCTCTTAGGTGAGCGATCCAGACAATTACCACCGAAAAGGAGTCGCTTCATCCTGATACAGCTGCTAGCTCTTAGGTGAGCGATCCAGACAATTACCACCGAAAAGGAGTCGCTTCATCCTGATACAGCTTCTAGCTCTTAGGTGAGCGATCCAGACAATTACCACCGAAAAGGAGTCGCTTCATCCTGATACAGCTTCTAGCTCTCAGGTGAGCGCTCCAGACAATTACCACCGAAAAAGAGTTGATTCATCCTGATACAGCTTCTAGCTCTCAGGTGAGCGCTCCAGACAATTACCACCGAAAAGGAGTCGCTTTATCCTGCTACAGCTTCTAGCTCTTAGGTGAGCGATCCAGACAATTACCACCGAAAAAGAGTCGCTTCATCCTGATACAGCTTCTAGCTCTCAGGTGAGCGCTCCAGACAATTACCACCGAAAAGGAGTCGCTTCATCCTTCTGTAGCTTCTAGCTCTCAGGTGAGCGCCCCAGGCAATTACCGCCTAAAAGGGGTCGCTTCATCCTGATGTAGCTTCTAGCTTTCAGGTGAGCGCCCCAGGCAATTACCGCCGAAAAGGGGTCGCTTCATCCTGATGTAGCTTCTAGCTCTCAGGTGAGCGCTCCAGACAATTACCACCGAAAAGGAATCGCTTCATCTTGACGTAGCTTCTAGCTCTCAGGTGAGCGCCCCAGGCAATTACCGCCGAAAAGGGGTCGCTTCATCCTGATACAGCTTCTAGCTCTCAGGTGAGCGTTCCAGACAATTACCACCGAAAAAGAGTCGCTTTATCCTGATACAGCTTCTAGCTCTCAGGTGAGCGCTCCAGACAATTACCACCGAAAAGGAGTTGCTTCATCCTGATACAGCTGCTACCTCTTAGGTGAGCGATCCAGACAATTACCACCGAAAAGGAGTCGCTTCATCCTGATACAGCTTCTAGCTCTATGGTGAGCGCTCCAGACAATTACCACCGAAAAAGAGTCGCTTCATCCTGATACAGCTTCTAGCTCTCAGGTGAGCGCTCCAGACAATTACCACCGAAAAGGAGTCGCTTCATCCTGATACAGCTTCTAGCTCTCAGGTGAGCGCTCCAGACAATTACCACCGAAAAGGAGTTGCTTCATCCTGATATAGCTGCTAGCTCTCAGGTGAGCGATCCAGACAATTACCACCGAAAAAGAGTCGCTTCATCCTGATACAGCTTCTAGCTCTCAGGTGAGCGCTCCAGACAATTACCACCGAAAAGGAGTCGCTTCATCCTGATACAGCTTCTAGCTCTCAGGTGAGCGCTCCAGACAATTACCACCGAAAAAGAGTCGCTTCATCCTGATACAGCTTCAAGCTCTCAGGTGAGCGCTCCAGACAATTACCACCGAAAAAGAGTCGCTTCATCCTTCTGTAGCTTCTAGCTCTCAGGTGAGCGCTCCAGACAATTACCACCGAAAAGGAGTCGCTTCATCCTTCTGTAGCTTCTAGCTCTCAGGTGAGCGCCCCAGGCAATTACCGCCGAAAAGGGGTCGCTTCATCCTGATGTAGCTTCTAGCTCTCAGGTGAGCGCTCCAGACAATTACCACCGAAAAGGAGTCGCTTCATCCTTCTGTAGCTTCTAGCTCTCAGGTGAGCGCCCCAGGCAATTACCGCCGAAAAGGGGTCGCTTCATCCTGATGTAGCTTCTAGCTCTCAGGTGAGCGCCCCAGGCAATTACCGCCGAAAGGGGTCGCTTCATCCTGATACAGCTTCTAGCTCTCAGGTGAGTGCTCCAGACAATTACCACCGAAAAGGAGTCGCTTTATCCTAATACAGCTTCTAGCTCTCAGGTGAGCGCTCCAGACAATTACCACCGAAAAGGAGTTGCTTCATCCTGATACAGCTGCTACCTCTTAGGTGAGCGATCCAGACAATTACCACCGAAAAGGAGTCGCTTCATCCTGATACAGCTTCTAGCTCTCAGGTGAGCGCTTCAGACAATTACCACCGAAAAAGAGTCGCTTCATCCTGATACAGCTTCTAGCTCTCAGGTGAGCGCTCCAGACAATTACCACCGAAAAGGAGTCGCTTCATCCTGATACAGCTTCTAGCTCTCAGGTGAGCGCTCCAGACAATTACCACCGAAAAAGAGTTGCTTCATCCTGATACAGCTTCTAGCTCTCAGGTTAGCGCTCCAGACAATTACCACCGAAAAGGAGTCGCTTCATCCTTCTGTAGCTTCTAGCTCTCAGGTGAGCGCTCCAGACAATTACCACCGAAAAGGAATCGCTTCATCCTGACGTAGCTTCTAGCTCTCAGGTGAGCACCCCAGGCAATTACCGACGAAAAGGGGTCGCTTCATCCTGATACAGCTTCTAGCTCTCAGGTGAGCGCTCCAGACAATTACCACCGAAAAGGAGTCGCTTTCTCCTGATACAGCTTCTAGCTCTCAGGTGAGCGCTCCAGACAATTACCACCGAAAAGGAATTGCTTCATCCTGATACAGCTGCTAGCTCTTAGGTGAGCGATCCAGACAATTACCACCGAAAAGGAGTCGCTTCATCCTGATACAGCTTCTAGCTCTCAGGTGAGCGCTCCAGACAATTACAACCGAAAAAGAGTCGCTTCATCCTGATACAGCTTCTAGCTCTCAGGTGAGCGCTCCAGACAATTACCACCGAAAAAGAGTCGCTTCATCCTGATACAGCTTCTAGCTCTCAGGTGAGCGCTCCAGACAATTACCACCGAAAAGGAGTCGCTTTATCCTGATACAGCTTCTAGCTCTCAGGTGAGCGCTCCAGACAATTACCACCGAAAAGGAGTTGCTTCATCCTGATACAGCTGCTAGCTCTTAGGTGAGCGATCCAGACAATTACCACCGAAAAAGAGTCGCTTCATCCTGATACAGCTTCTAGCTCTCAGGTGAGCGCTCCAGACAATTACCACCGAAAAAGAGTCGCTTCACCCCGATACAGCTTCTAGCTCTCAGGTGAGCGCTCCAGACAATTACCACCGAAAAAGAGTCGCTTCATCCTGATACAGCTTCTAGCTCTCAGGTGAGCGCTCCAGACAATTACCACCGAAAAGGATTTGCTTCATCCTGATATAGCTGTTAGCTCTCAGGTGAGCGATTCAGACAATTACCACCAAAAAGAGTCGCTTCATCCTGATACAGCTGCTAGCTCTCAGGTGAGCGTTCCAGACAATTACCACCGAAAAAGAGTCGCTTCATCCTGATACAGCTTCTAGCTCTCAGGTGAGCGCTCCAGACAATTACCACCGAAAAGGAGTTGCTTCATCCTGATATAGCTGCTAGCTCTGTGAGCGATCCAGACAATTACCACCGAAAAGGAGTCGCTTCATCCTGATACAGCTTCTAGCTCTCAGGTGAGCGCTCCAGACAATTATCACCGAAAAGGAGTTGCTTCATCCTGATATAGCTGCTAGCTCTCAGGTGAGCAATCCAGACAATTACCACCGAAAAAGAGTCGCTTCATCCTGATACAGCTTCTAGCTCTCAGGTGAGCGCTCCAGACAATTACCACCAAAAAGGAGTCGCTTTATCCTGATACAGCTTCTAGCTCTCAGGTGAGCGCTCCAGACAATTACCACCGAAAAAGAGTCGCTTCATCCTGATACAGCTTCAAGCTCTCAGGTGAGCGCTCCAGACAATTACCACCGAAAAAGAGTTGCTTCATCCTGATACAGCTTCTAGCTCTCAGGTGAGCGCTCCAGACAATTACCACCGAAAAGGAGTCGCTTCATCCTTCTGTAGCTTCTAGCTCTCAGGTGAGCGCTCCAGACAATTACCACCGAAAAGGAGTCGCTTCATCCTGACGTAGCTTCTAGCTCTCAGGTGAGCGCCCCAGGCAATTACCGCCGAAAAGGGGTCGCTTCATCCTGACGTAGCTTCTAGCTCTCAGGTGAGCACCCCAGGCAATTACCGCCGAAAAGGGGTCGCTTCATCCTGATACAGCTTCTAGCTCTCAGGTGAGCGCTCCAGACAATTACCACCGAAAAGGAGTCGCTTTATCCTGATACAGCTTCTAGCTCTAAGGTGAGCACTCCAGACAATTACCACCGAAAAGGAGTTGCTTCATCCTGATACAGCTGCTAGCTCTCAGGTGAGCGATCCAGACAATTACCACTGAAAAAGAGTCGTTTCATCCTGATACAGCTTCTAGCTCTCAGGTGAGCGCTCCAGACAATTACCACCGAAAAAGAGTCGCTTCATCCTGATACAGCTTCTAGCTCTCAGGTGAGCGCTCCAGACAATTACCACCGAAAAAGAGTCGCTTCATCCTGATACAGCTTCTAGCTCTAAGGTGAGCGCTCCAGACAATTACCACCGAAAAGGAGTCGCTTTATCCTGATACAGCTTCTAGCTCTCAGGTGAGCGCTCCAGACAATTACCACCGAAAAAGAGTCGCTTCATCCTGATACAGCTTCAAGCTCTCAGGTGAGCGCTCCAGACAATTACCACCGAAAAAGAGTTGCTTCATCCTGATACAGCTTCTAGCTCTCAGGTGAGCGCTCCAGACAATTACCACCGAAAAGGAGTCGCTTCATCCTTCTGTAGCTTCTAGCTCTCAGGTGAGCGCTCCAGACAATTACCACCGAAAAGGAGTCGCTTCATCCTGACGTAGCTTCTAGCTCTCAGGTGAGCGCCCCAGGCAATTACCGCCGAAAAGGGGTCGCTTCATCCTGACGTAGCTTCTAGCTCTCAGGTGAGCGCCCCAGGCAATTACCGCCGAAAAGGGGTCGCTTCATCCTGATACAGCTTCTAGCTCTCAGGTGAGCGCTCCAGACAATTACCACCGAAAAGGAGTCGCTTTATCCTGATACAGCTTCTAGCTCTAAGGTGAGCACTCCAGACAATTACCACCGAAAAGGAGTTGCTTCATCCTGATACAGCTGCTAGCTCTCAGGTGAGCGATCCAGACAATTACCACTGAAAAAGAGTCGTTTCATCCTGATACAGCTTCTAGCTCTCAGGTGAGCGCTCCAGACAATTACCACCGAAAAAGAGTCGCTTCATCCTGATACAGCTTCTAGCTCTCAGGTGAGCGCTCCAGACAATTACCACCGAAAAAGAGTCGCTTCATCCTGATACAGCTTCTAGCTCTCAGGTGAGCGCTCCAGACAATTACCACCGAAAAAGAGTCGCTTCATCCTGATACAGCTTCTAGCTCTCAGGTGAGCGCTCCAGACAATTACCACCGAAAAGGAGTCGCTTTATCCTGATACAGCTTCTAGCTCTCAGGTGAGCGCTCCAGACATTTACCACCGAAAAGGAGTTGCTTCATCCTGATATAGCTGCTAGCTCTCAGGTGAGCGATCCAGACAATTACCACAGAAAAAAAGTCGCTTTATCCTGATACAGCTTCTAGCTCTCAGGTGAGCGCTCCAGACAATTTCCACCGAAAAAGAGTCGCTTCATCCTGATACAGCTTCTAGCTCTCAGGTGAGCGCTCCAGACAATTTCCACCGAAAAGGAGTTGCTTCATCCTGATACAGCTGCTAGCTCTCAGGTGAGCGATCCAGACAATTACCACTGAAAAAGAGTCGTTTCATCCTGATACAGCTTCTAGCTCTCAGGTGAGCGCTCCAGACAATTACCACCGAAAAAGAGTCGCTTCATCCTGATACAGCTTCTAGCTCTCAGGTGAGCGCTCCAGACAATTACCACCGAAAAAGAGTCGCTTCATCCTGATACAGCTTCTAGCTCTAAGGTGAGCGCTCCAGACAATTATCACCGAAAAGGAGTTGCTTCATCCTGATATAGCTGCTAGCTCTCAGGTGAGCGATCCAGACAATTACCACCGAAAAAGAGTCGCTTCATCCTGATACAGCTTCTAGCTCTCAGGTGAGCGCTCCAGACAATTACCACCGAAAAAGAGTCGCTTCATCCTGATACAGCTTCTAGCTCTCAGGTGAGCGCTCCAGACAATTTCCACCGAAAAGGAGTCGCTTTATCCTGATACAGCTTCTAGCTCTCAGGTGAGCGCTCCAGACATTTACCACCGAAAAGGAGTTGCTTCATCCTGATATAGCTGCTAGCTCTCAGGTGAGCGATCCAGACAATTACCACAGAAAAAGAGTCGCTTCATCCTGATACAGCTTCTAGCTCTCAGGTGAGCGCTCCAGACAATTACCACCGAAAAAGAGTCGCTTCATCCTGATACAGCTTCTAGCTCTCAGGTGAGCGCTCCAGACAATTTCCACCGAAAAGGAGTCGCTTTATCCATATACAGCTTCTAGCTCTCAGGTGAGCGCTCCAGACAATTACCACCGAAAAAGAGTCGCTTCATCCTGATACAGCTTCTAGCTCTCAGGTGAGCACTCCAGACAATTACCACCGAAAAGGAGTTGCTTCATCCTGATACAGCTGCTAGCTCTCAGGTGAGCGATCCAGACAATTACCACTGAAAAAGAGTCGTTTCATCCTGATACAGCTTCTAGCTCTCAGGTGAGCGCTCCAGACAATTACCACCGAAAAAGAGTCGCTTCATCCTGATACAGCTTCTAGCTCTCAGGTGAGCGCTCCAGACAATTACCACCGAAAAAGAGTCGCTTCATCCTGATACAGCTTCTAGCTCTAAGGTGAGCGCTCCAGACAATTACCACCGAAAAGGAGTCGCTTTATCCTGATACAGCTTCTAGCTCTCAGGTGAGCGCTCCAGACAATTACCACCGAAAAAGAGTCGCTTCATCCTGATACAGCTTCAAGCTCTCAGGTGAGCGCTCCAGACAATTACCACCGAAAAAGAGTTGCTTCATCCTGATACAGCTTCTAGCTCTCAGGTGAGCGCTCCAGACAATTACCACCGAAAAGGAGTCGCTTCATCCTTCTGTAGCTTCTAGCTCTCAGGTGAGCGCTCCAGACAATTACCACCGAAAAGGAGTCGCTTCATCCTGACGTAGCTTCTAGCTCTCAGGTGAGCGCCCCAGGCAATTACCGCCGAAAAGGGGTCGCTTCATCCTGACGTAGCTTCTAGCTCTCAGGTGAGCGCCCCAGGCAATTACCGCCGAAAAGGGGTCGCTTCATCCTGATACAGCTTCTAGCTCTCAGGTGAGCGCTCCAGACAATTACCACCGAAAAGGAGTCGCTTTATCCTGATACAGCTTCTAGCTCTAAGGTGAGCACTCCAGACAATTACCACCGAAAAGGAGTTGCTTCATCCTGATACAGCTGCTAGCTCTCAGGTGAGCGATCCAGACAATTACCACTGAAAAAGAGTCGTTTCATCCTGATACAGCTTCTAGCTCTCAGGTGAGCGCTCCAGACAATTACCACCGAAAAAGAGTCGCTTCATCCTGATACAGCTTCTAGCTCTCAGGTGAGCGCTCCAGACAATTACCACCGAAAAAGAGTCGCTTCATCCTGATACAGCTTCT
The DNA here is from genome assembly GCA_037952835.1 of Lithobates septentrionalis. Classification (NCBI taxonomy): domain Eukaryota; kingdom Metazoa; phylum Chordata; class Amphibia; order Anura; family Ranidae; genus Lithobates; species Lithobates septentrionalis. The sequence goes on along the minus strand of JBBDGP010004811.1, from coordinate 20,386 downwards.
AGCTCTCAGGTGAGCGCTCCAGACAATTACCACCGAAAAAGAGTCGCTTCATCCTGATACAGCTTCTAGCTCTCAGGTGAGCGCTCCAGACAATTACCACCGAAAAAGAGTCGCTTCATCCTGATACAGCTTCTAGCTCTCAGGTGAGCGCTCCAGACAATTTCCACCGAAAAGGAGTCGCTTTATCCTGATACAGCTTCTAGCTCTCAGGTGAGCGCTCCAGACATTTACCACCGAAAAGGAGTTGCTTCATCCTGATATAGCTGCTAGCTCTCAGGTGAGCGATCCAGACAATTACCACAGAAAAAAAGTCGCTTTATCCTGATACAGCTTCTAGCTCTCAGGTGAGCGCTCCAGACAATTTCCACCGAAAAAGAGTCGCTTCATCCTGATACAGCTTCTAGCTCTCAGGTGAGCGCTCCAGACAATTTCCACCGAAAAGGAGTTGCTTCATCCTGATACAGCTGCTAGCTCTCAGGTGAGCGATCCAGACAATTACCACTGAAAAAGAGTCGTTTCATCCTGATACAGCTTCTAGCTCTCAGGTGAGCGCTCCAGACAATTACCACCGAAAAAGAGTCGCTTCATCCTGATACAGCTTCTAGCTCTCAGGTGAGCGCTCCAGACAATTACCACCGAAAAAGAGTCGCTTCATCCTGATACAGCTTCTAGCTCTAAGGTGAGCGCTCCAGACAATTATCACCGAAAAGGAGTTGCTTCATCCTGATATAGCTGCTAGCTCTCAGGTGAGCGATCCAGACAATTACCACCGAAAAAGAGTCGCTTCATCCTGATACAGCTTCTAGCTCTCAGGTGAGCGCTCCAGACAATTACCACCGAAAAAGAGTCGCTTCATCCTGATACAGCTTCTAGCTCTCAGGTGAGCGCTCCAGACAATTTCCACCGAAAAGGAGTCGCTTTATCCTGATACAGCTTCTAGCTCTCAGGTGAGCGCTCCAGACATTTACCACCGAAAAGGAGTTGCTTCATCCTGATATAGCTGCTAGCTCTCAGGTGAGCGATCCAGACAATTACCACAGAAAAAGAGTCGCTTCATCCTGATACAGCTTCTAGCTCTCAGGTGAGCGCTCCAGACAATTACCACCGAAAAAGAGTCGCTTCATCCTGATACAGCTTCTAGCTCTCAGGTGAGCGCTCCAGACAATTTCCACCGAAAAGGAGTCGCTTTATCCATATACAGCTTCTAGCTCTCAGGTGAGCGCTCCAGACAATTACCACCGAAAAGGAGTTGCTTCATCCTGATATAGCTGCTAGCTCTCAGGTGAGCGATCCAGACAATTACCACTGAAAAAGAGTCGCTTCATCCTGATACAGCTTCTAGCTCTCCCGTGAGCACTCCAGACAAGTACCACCGAAAAGGAGTCACTTCATCCTGATATAGCTGCTAGCTCTCAGGTGAGCGCTCCAGACAATTACCACCGAAAAAGAGTTGCTTCATCCTGATACAGCTTCTAGCTCTCAGGTGAGCGCTCCAGACAATTACCACCGAAAAAGAGTTGCTTCATCCTGATACAGCTTCTAGCTCTCAGGTGAGCGCCCCAGACAATTACCACCGAAAAGGAGTCGCTTTATCCTGATACAGCTTCTAGCTCTCAGGTGAGCGCTCCAGACAATTACCACCGAAAAGGAGTCGCTTCATCCTGATACAGCTTCTAGCTCTCAGGTGAGCGCTCCAGACAATTACCACCGAAAAAGAGTCGCTTCATCCCGATACAGCTTCTAGCTCTCAGGTGAGCGCTCCAGATAATTACCACCGAAAAGGATTTGCTTCATCCTGATATAGCTGCTAGCTCTCAGGTGAGCGATTCAGACAATTAGAACCGAAAAAGAGTCGCTTCATCCTGATACAGCTGCTAGCTCTCAGGTGAGCGTTCCAGACAATTACCACCGAAAAAGAGTCGCTTCATCCTGATACAGCTTCTAGCTCTCAGGTGAGCGCTCCAGACAATTACCACCGAAAAGGAGTTGCTTCATCCTGATATAGCTGCTAGCTCTGTGAGCGATCCAGGCAATTACCACCGAAAAAGAGTCGCTTCATCCTGATACAGCTTCTAGCTCTCAGGTGAGCGCTCCAGACAATTACCACCGAAAAGGAGTCGCTTCATCCTGATACAGCTTCTAGCTCTCAGCTGAGCGCTCCAGACAATTATCACCGAAAAGGAGTTGCTTCATCCTGATATAGCTGCTAGCTCTCAGGTGAGCGATCCAGACAATTACCACCGAAAAAGAGTAGCTTCATCCTGATACAGCTTCTAGCTCTCAGGTGAGCGCTCCAGACAATTACCACCGAAAAGGAGTCGCTTTATCCTGATACAGCTTCTAGCTCTCAGGTGAGCGCTCCAGACAATTACCACCGAAAAAGAGTCGCTTCATCCTGATACAGCTTCAAGCTCTCAGGTGAGAGCTCCAGACAATTACCACCGAAAAAGAGTTGCTTCATCCTGATACAGCTTCTAGCTCTCAGGTGAGCGCTCCAGACAATTACCACCGAAAAGGAGTCGCTTCATCCTTCTGTAGCTTCTAGCTCTCAGGTGAGCGCTCCAGACAATTACCACCGAAAAGGAGTCGCTTCATCCTGACGTAGCTTCTAGCTCTCAGGTGAGCGCCCCAGGCAATTACCGCCGAAAAGGGGTCGCTTCATCCTGACGTAGCTTCTAGCTCTCAGGTGAGCGCCCCAGGCAATTACCGCCGAAAAGGGGTCGCTTCATCCTGATACAGCTTCTAGCTCTCAGGTGAGCGATCCAGACAATTACCACTGAAAAAGAGTCGTTTCATCCTGATACAGCTTCTAGCTCTCAGGTGAGCGCTCCAGACAATTACCACCGAAAAAGAGTCGCTTCATCCTGATACAGCTTCTAGCTCTCAGGTGAGCGCTCCAGACAATTACCACCAAAAAAGAGTCGCTTCATCCTGATACAGCTTCTAGCTCTAAGGTGAGCGCTCCAGACAATTATCACCGAAAAGGAGTTGCTTCATCCTGATATAGCTGCTAGCTCTCAGGTGAGCGATCCAGACAATTACCACCGAAAAAGAGTCGCTTTATCCTGATACAGCTTCTAGCTCTCAGGTGAGCGCTCCAGACAATTACCACCGAAAAAGAGTCGCTTCATCCTGATACAGCTTCTAGCTCTCAGGTGAGCGCTCCAGACAATTTCCACCGAAAAGGAGTCGCTTTATCCTGATACAGCTTCTAGCTCTCAGGTGAGCGCTCCAGACATTTACCACCGAAAAGGAGTTGCTTCATCCTGATATAGCTGCTAGCTCTCAGGTGAGCGATCCAGACAATTACCACAGAAAAAGAGTCGCTTCATCCTGATACAGCTTCTAGCTCTCAGGTGAGCGCTCCAGACAATTACCACCGAAAAAGAGTCGCTTCATCCTGATACAGCTTCTAGCTCTCAGGTGAGCGCTCCAGACAATTTCCACCGAAAAGGAGTCGCTTTATCCTGATACAGCTTCTAGCTCTCAGGTGAGCGCTCCAAACAATTACCACCGAAAAGGAGTTGCTTCATCCTGATATAGCTGCTAGCTCTCAGGTGAGCGATCCAGACAATTACCACCGAAAAAGAGTCGCTTCATCCTGATACAGCTTCTAGCTCTCACGTGAGCACTCCAGACAAGTACCACCGAAAAGGAGTCACTTCATCCTGATATAGCTGCTAGCTCTCAGGTGAGCGCTCCAGACAATTACCACCGAAAAAGAGTTGCTTCATCCTGATACAGCTTCTAGCTCTCAGGTGAGCGCTCCAGACAATTACCACCGAAAAGGAGTCGCTTCATCCTTCTGTAGCTTCTAGCTCTCAGGTGAGCGCCCCAGACAATTACCACCGAAAAGGAGTCGCTTTATCCTGATACAGCTTCTAGCTCTCAGGTGAGCGCTCCAGACAATTACCACCGAAAAGGAGTCGCTTCATCCTGATATAGATAATCAACAGAAGACACTCATATGAATGCAGACAGAGAGGGCTGCGCACCCCATAAGATGCATGAAAAAAATACAAAAAAAACCCTAGTGGGGCTTTAAAGCAGCCAATGAGTACAAAATGGATAATCAAAACATAGTTTTATTGGTACAAAAATATTTTAATAGCAAAATAATTCTGACCTTTAGAGTCAGGACATGAACTGGGATACAGTATGCAATAAAAGTATAAAAAAGTATACAACAGACAGTGCCCGTAATCGGGAACAATGTACAATACATGTATAAGACAACAAAAGAATGGTAAATATTAAATGTTAAAATCCTGACGTGTTTCGACCCTGAATCTTCAGAGGATAATTGTCAACTGTGGAAATATAATCATGTATCAGACAGAATATAGGGTTTGACAATAGCAAACTTACATATATAACTCACAGTACATCTACAGGTATCGTATAATTACCAATCGCAGAGTTCCCGATAGTGTTGGGTGTTCCCAATGAGAAAAATATATATATGTAGTCCCTCCTGAGCCAGTGTCTATCCCAGTGCCGGGTCAACTCCTAAAAGGCGGGCGGTGGGCCAGGCATGCCTTACGAGGAATCGTGCATTTGTTGCCCCCCACACTATGTTTTGATTTTGATTATCCATTTTGTACTCATTGGCTGCTTTAAAGCCCCACTAGGGGGGTTTTTGTATTTTTTTCATCCTGATATAGCTTCTAGCTCTCAGGTGAGCGCTCCAGACAATTAGCACTGAAAAGGAGTCGCTTCATCCTGACGTAGCTTCTAGCTCTCAGGTGAGCGCCCCAGGCAATTACCGCCGAAAAGGGGTCGCTTTATCCTGATATAGCTTCTAGCTTTCAGGTGAGCGCTCCAGACAATTACCACCGAAAAGGAGTCGCTTCATCCTGTCGTAGCTTCTAGCTCTCAGGTGAGCGCCCCAGGCAATTACCGCCGAAAAGGGGTTGCTTCATCCTGATGTAGCTTCTAGCTTTCAGGTGAGCACTCCAGACAATTACCACCGAAAAGGAGTCGCTTCATCCTGATGTAGCTTCTAGCTCTCAGGTGAGCGCCCCAGGCAATTACCGCCGAAAAGGGGTCGCTTCATCCTGACGTAGCTTTTAGCTTTCAGGTGAGCGCTCCAGACAATTACCACCGAAAAGGAGTCGCTTCATCCTGGTGTAGCTTCTAGCTTTCAGGTGAGCGCCCCAGGCAATTACCGCCGAAAAGGGGTCGCTTCATCCTGACGTAGCTTCTAGCTTTCAGGTGAGCACGCCAGACAATTACCACCGAAAAGGAGTCGCTTCATCCTGACGTAGCTTCTAGCTTTCAGGTGAGCGCTCCAGACAATTACCACCGAAAAGGAGTCGCTTCATCCTGACGTAGCTTCTAGCTTTCAGGTGAGCGCTCCAGACAATTAGCACCGAAAAGGAGTCGCTTCATCCTGACGTAGCTTCTAGGAGTCGCTTCATCCTGATTTAGCTTCTAGCTCTTAGGTGAGTGCTCCAGACAATTACCACCACAGTATTGGCAGGGTATTGCAGAGTATTGGTAGGGTATTGCAGAGTATTGGCAGGGTATTGCAGAGTATTGGCAGGGTATAGCAGAGTATTGGCACTGCTGCCATCTGATCTCTCCCCTCCACTGTACAGATCAGTACACAGAGGGGAGAGAGGAACTGGCATCATAACATGACGCCGGTTTGTTTACAAGCGTTCGCTCCGTCATTTGACGGAGCGATCACGTGGTAAACGGCCGCCGGGTGTACCAAGATGGCCACTTCTCCGGAGCTAGGCCGAAGCTGCGGTCTTTCCTAAGACCGGGGCGGCAGCGCACTCCACGGAGCGCATATGTGCCGATCCGAACAGGCTGAACCGTTCGGATCACGGATCGGTGACGATCCGTTGCACCCCTAGCTGTTACCATGAATTTCGGATTGAGTAGGGAATGTTAGGGTTGCCACCTTTTCTTCAAGCCAAACCTGAACACTTTTCTGGTGCACGGCATGTTTTTTCTAGTATACACTATAGACAATAGGATTGTAAAAGACCTTGGACACCTTTGGGTGGCTTAAAGAGAGTAGTAACACAGTGTGCTGTGTACGCCACGATGAACAGGGGGTGTAGCCACATTGCGTAAAGCGTGGAAGGAGCCTTAATAAACCCACCCTACGTACAACAACCCTTACTATCTACTGCACCCTTCCACTGACATTTCAAAGTAGCCCATCCTACATATAGAAACCCACACTATCAACACCACACAAAAGTGGCCCATTCTATCTCAACACTCCAAATTGGTCCATCATGTCTAAGTCACCCCAAAGTGGACCACCCTAACCACAGCACCCCAAAGAACCCCACACCAGCGGGATGCACAGGGGGAGGCAGCAGGGTGGGGGGGCTGCAGAGTGGTCAAAGGGGCAGTGGGATGGACAGGGGGACAGTGGGATGGACGGGGGGACAGTGGATGGACAGGAGGACAGTGGATGGACAGGAGGACAGTGGATGGACAGGAGGAATGTGGGATGGACAGTGGGATGGACAGGAGGACAGTGGGATGGACAGGAGGACGGTGGGAGAAAAGTGGGATGGACAGGGGGACAGTGGATGGACAGGGGGACAGTGGATGGACAGGAGGACAGTGGATGGACAGGAGGAATGTGGGATGGACAGAGGGATGGACAGGAGGACAGTGGGATGGACAGGAGGACGGTGGGAGAAAAGTGGGATGGACAGGGGGACAGTGGATGGACAGGGGGACAGTGGATGGACAGGAGGAATGTGGGATGGACAGGAGGACAGTGGGATGGACAGGAGGACCGTGGGATGGACAGGAGGACTGTGGGATTAACAGGGGATAGTGGGATGGATGGGGGGACAGTGGGACGCACGGGGGGACAGTGGGACGGACAGGGGGACAGTGGGACGGACAGGGAGACAGTGGGATGGAAGGGAGGACAGTGGGATGGACGGGAGGACAGACAGGAGGACAGTGGGATGGACAGGTGGACAGAGAGGAGGACAGTGGGATGGAGGGGGGAAAGTGGAATGGATTGGGGGAAAGTGGAATGGATTGGGGAAATGTGGGATGGACAGGGGGACAGTGGGATGGACAGGAGGACCGTGGGATGGACGGGGGGACAGTGGGATGGATGGGGGACGGTGGGACAGACAGGAGGATAGTGGGACGGACAGGGGGACAGTGGGACGGACAGGAGGACAGACAGTAAAACAGTGGGATGGACAGAAGGACGGTGGGATGGACAGGAGGACGGTGGGATGGACAGGAGGACGGTGGGATGGACAGGGGGAAAGTGGGATGGACAGGGGGAAAGTGGGATGGACAGGGGGAAAGTGGGATGGACAGGGGGAAAGTGGGATGGACTGGAGGACAGTGGGATGGATGGGGGGACGGTGGGACTGACAGGAGGATAGTGGGACGGACAGGAGGACAGACAGTAGAACAGTGGGATGGACAGGGGGAAAGTGGGATGGACAGGGGGACAGTGGGATGGACAGGAGGACAGTGGGATGGACGGGGGGACAGTGGGACGGACAGGGGGACAGTGGGACGGACAGGGGGACAGTGGGACGGACGGGAGGACAGTGGGATGGACGGGAGGACAGTGGGATCGACGGGAGGACAGTGGGATGGACGGGAGGACAGACAGGAGGACAGTGGGATGGACAGGTGGACAGAGAGGAAGACAGTGGGATGGACGGGGGAAAGTGGAATGGATTGGGTGAAAGTGGAATGGATTGGGGGAAAGTGGGATGGACAGGGGGACAGTGGGATGGACAGGGGGACAGTGGGATGGACAGAAGGACAGTGGGATGGACAGGAGTACGGTGGGATGGACAGGGGGAAAGTGGGATGGACAGGGGGATAGTGGGATGGACGGGGGACAGTGTGATGGATAGGGGGACTGTGGATGGACAGGGGGAGGGACAGGAGGACAGTGGGATGGACAGGGGAAAAGTGGAATGGATTGGGGGAAAGTGGGATGGACAGGGGGACAGTGGGATGGACAGGGGGATGGACAGGACAGGGGGATGGACAGGAGGACAGTGGGATGGACAGGGGGACAGTGGGATGGACAGGGGGACAGTGGGATGGACAAGAGGACAGGGGGAGGGACAGGGGGATGGACAGGGGGACAGTGGGATGGACAGGGGGACAGTGGGATGGACAGGGGGACAGTGGGATGGACAAGGGACAGTGGGATGGACGGGGTATCGTGGGATGGACGGGGAGCAGTGCGATGGAGGGGGGGATGGACAGGAGGGTAGTGGGATGGACAGGAGGACGGTGGGATGGACAGGGGGACGGTGGGATGGTCGGGGGGACAGTGGGACGGACAGGGGGACAGTGGGACGGACAGGGGGACAGTGGGACGGACAGGGGGACAGTGGGATGGACGGGGGGATCCTGGGATGGACGGGGGGCAGTGTGATGGATGGGGGGGATGGACAGGAGGATACTGGGATGGACAGGGGGACGGTGGGATGGACGGGGGGACGGACAGGAGGACAGTGGGACGGACAGTGGGTTGGACGGGGGGACAGTGGGATTGAAAGGGGGATAGTGGGATAGAAAGATGGATGGGAGGACAGTGGGATGGATGGGGGGGGGAGGACAGGAGGATAGTTCGATGGACAGGGGGACAGTGGGATGGATGGGGGGAAGGACAGGAAGACAGTGGGATGGGCAGGAGGACAGTGGGATGGACAGGGGACGGTGGGATGGACAGGGGGACAGGGGGATTGACAGGAGGACAGTGGGATGGACAGTGGGATAGACAGGGGTACAGTGGGATGGACAAGAGGACAGTGGGATGGACAGGGTGACAGTGGGATGGACAGGGGGATCGTGGGATGGACAAGGGGATGGATAGGAGGATAGTGGGATGGACAGGGGGACAGTGGGATGGATGGGGGGGATGGACAGTGGGATGGACAGGACAGGGGGACGGACAGGAGGACAGTGGGATGGACAGGGGACAGTGGGATGGACGGGGTATCGTGGGATGGACGGGGGCAGTGCGATGGAGGGGGGGATGGACAGGAGGATAGTGGGATGGACAGGAGGACAGTGGGATGGACAGGGGTCGGTGGGATGGACAGGGGGACAGGGGGATGGACAGGGGGACCGTGGGATGGACAGGAGGACAGTGGAATGGACAGGAGGACAGTGGGATGGACAGGGGGACAGTGGGATGGACAGGGGGACAGTGGGATGGACAGGGGGACAGTGGCACGGACAGTGGGTTGGACGGGGGGACAGTGGGATTGAAAGGGGGATAGTGGGATAGGAAGATGGACGGGAGGACAGTGGGATGGATGGGGGCGAAGGACAGGAGGATAGTGGGATGGACAGGGGGACAGTGGGATGGATGGGGGGGAAGGACAGGAAGACAGTGGGATGGGCAGGAGGACAGTGGGATGGACAGGGGACGGTGGGATTGACAGGGAGATTGACAGGAGGACAGTGGGATGGACAGTGGGATAGACAGGAGGCCAGTGGGATGGACGGCGGGATCGTGGGATGGACAAGGGAATGGATAGGAGGATGGTGGGATGTACAGGGGGACAGTGGGATGGATGGGGGGGATGGACAGTGGGATGGACAAGGGAATGGATAGGAGGATGGTGGGATGTACAGGGGGACAGTGGGATGGATGGGGGGGATGGACAGTGGGATGGACAGGACAGGGGATGGACAGGGCGACGGACAGGGGGACGGTGGGATGGACAGGGGACAGACAGGGTATCGTGGGATGGACAGGGGGCAGTGCGATGGAGGGGGGGATGGACAGGAGGATAGTGGGATGGACAGGGGGACGGTGGGATGGACGGGGGGACGGTGGGATGGACAGGGGGATAGTGGGACGGACAGGGGGATAGTGGGACGGACAGGGGGATAGTGGGACGGACAGGGGGATAGTGGGACGGACAGGGGGACAGTGGGTTGGACAGGGGGACAGTGGGTTGGACGGGGGGACAGTGGGATGGACAGGGTGACAGTGGGATGGACAGGGTGACAGTGGGATGGACAGGGTAACAGTGGGATGGACAGGGGGACAGTGGGATGGACGGGGGGATCGTGGGATGGACAAGGGGATGGATAGGAGGATAGTGGGATGGACAGGGGGACAGTGGGATGGATGGGGGGATGGACAGTGGGATGAACAGGACAGGGGGACGGACAGGGGGACGGACAGGAGGACAGTGGGATGGACAGGGTGACAGTGGGATGGACAGGGGGATCGTTGGATGGACAAGGGGATGGATAGGAGGATAGTGGGATGGACAGGGGGACAGTGGGATGGATGGGGGGGATGGACAGTGGGATGGACAGGACAGGGGGACGGACAGGAGGACAGTGGGATGGACAGGGGACAGTGGGATGGACGGGGTATCGTGGGATGGACGGGGGCAGTGCGATGGAGGGGGGGATGGACAGGAGAACAGTGGGATGGACAGGGGTCGGTGGGATGGACAGGGGGACAGGGGGATGGACAGGGGGACCGTGGGATGGACAGGAGGACAGTGGAATGGACAGGAGGACAGTGGGATGGACAGGGGGACAGTGGGATGGACAGGGGGACAGTGGGATGGACAGGGGGACAGTGGGATGGATAAAAGGACAGTGTGATGGACAGGGTGACAGTGGGATGGACGGGGGGACAGTGGGATGGATGGGGGGACAGTGGGATGGACAGGGGGACAGTGGGATGGACAGGGGGGCAGTGGGGTGGGCAAGAGGACCGTGGGATGGACAGGGGGACAGTGGGATGGACAGGAGGACAGTGGGATGGACGTGGGGATCCTGGGATGGACGGGGGGCAGTGTAATGGATGGGGGGATGGACAGGAGAATAGTGGGATGGACAGGGGGACGGTGGGATGGACGGGGGGACGGACAGGGGGACAGTGGCACGGACAGTGGGTTGGACGGGGGGACAGTGGGATTGAAAGGGGGATAGTGGGATAGGAAGATGGACGGGAGGACAGTGGGATGGATGGGGGCGAAGCACAGGAGGATAGTGGGATGGACAGGGGGACAGTGGGATGGATGGGGGGGAAGGACAGGAAGACAGTGGGATGGGCAGGAGGACAGTGGGATGGACAGGGGACGGTGGGATTGACAGGGGGATTGACAGGAGGACAGTGGGATGGACAGTGGGATAGACAGGAGGCCAGTGGGATGGACGGGGGGGATCGTGGGATGGACAAGGGAATGGATATGAGGATGGTGGGATGTACAGGGGGACAGTGGGATGGATGGGGGGGATGGACAGTGGGATGGACAAGGGAATGGATAGGAGGATGGTGGGATGTACAGGGGGACAGTGGGATGGATAGGGGGGATGGACAGTGGGATGGACAGGACAGGGGATGGACAGGGCGACGGACAGGGGGACGGTGGGATGGACAGGGGACAGACAGGGTATCGTGGGATGGACAGGGGGCAGTGCGATGGAGGGGGGGATGGACAGGAGGATAGTGGGATGGACAGAGGGACGGTGGGATGGACGGGGGGACGGTGGGATGGACAGGGGGATAGTGGGACGGACAGGGGGATAGTGGGACGGACAGGGGGATAGTGGGACGGACAGGGGGACAGTGGGTTGGACAGGGGGATAGTGGGACGGACAGGGGGACAGTGGGTTGGACGGGGGGACAGTGGGATGGACAGGGTGACAGTGGGATGGACAGGGTGACAGTGGGATGGACAGGGTAACAGTGGGATGGACAGGGGGACAGTGGGATGGACGGGGGGATCGTGGGATGGACAAGGGGATGGATAGGAGGATAGTGGGATGGACAGGGGGACAGTGGGATGGATGGGGGGATGGACAGTGGGATGAACAGGACAGGGGGACGGACAGGGGGACGGACAGGAGGACAGTGGGATGGACAGGGTGACAGTGGGATGGACAGGGGGACAGTGGGATGGACAGGGGGACAGTGGGATGGACAAGAGGACAGTGGGATGGACAGGGGGACAGTGGGATGGACAGGGGGACAGTGGGATGGACAGGGGGATAGTGGGATGGACAGGGGGATAGTGGGATGGACAGGAGGACAGTGGGATGGACAGGGGGATAGTGGGATGGACAGGAGGACAGTGGGATGGACGGGGGGATTGTGGGATGGACGGGGGGATTGTGGGATGGACGGGGGGCAGTGCGATGGAGGGGGGGATGGACAGGAGGATAGTGGGATGGACAGAGGGACAGTGGGTTGGACGGGGAGGATGGACAGGAGGACAGTGGGATGGGCAGGAGGACAGTGGGATGGACAGGGGTCAGTGGGATGGACAGAGGATGGACAGGGGGACAGGGGGATGGACAGGGGGATGGACAGGGGGACCGTGGGATGGACAGGAGGACAGTGGGATGGACAGGAGGACAGTGGGATGGACAGAGGGACAGTGGGATGGACAGGGGGACAGTGGGATGGACAAAAGGACAGTGTGATGGACAGGGTGACAGTGGGATGGACGGGGGGACAGTGGGATGGACGGGGGGACAGTGGGATGGACGGGGGGAGAGTGGGGTGGGCAAGAGGACAGTGGGATGGACAGGGGGACAGTGGGATGGACGGGGGGATCCTGGGATGGACGGGGGGCAGTGTGATGGATGGGGGGATGGACAGGAGGATAGTGGGATGGACAGGGGGACGGTGGGATGGACGAGGGGACGGACAGGGGGACAGTGGCACGGACAGTGGGTTGGACGGGGGGACAGTGGGATTGAAAGGGGGATAGTGGGATAGAAAGATGGACGGGAGGACAGTGTGAAGGATGGGGGCGAAGGACAGGAGGATAGTGGGATGGACAGGGGGACAGTGGGATGGATGGGGGGGAAGGACAGGAAGACAGTGGGATGGGCAGGAGGACAGTGGGATGGACAGGGGACGGTGGGATGGACAGGGGGATTGACAGGAGGACAGTGGGATGGACAGTGGGATAGACAGGAGGACAGTGGGATGGACGGGGGGATCGTGGGATGGACAAGGGAATGGATAGGAGGATAGTGGGATGTACAGGGGGACAGTGGGATGGATGGGGGGGATGGACAGTGGGATGGACAGGACAGGGGGACGGACAGGGGGACGGTGGGATGGACAGGGGACAGACGGGGTATCGTGGGATGGACAGGGGGCAGTGCGATGGAGGGGGGATGGACAGGAGGATAGTGGGATGGACAGGGGGGCGGTGGGATGGATGGGGGGACGGTGGGACGGACAGGGGGATAGTGGGACGGACAGGGGGACAGTGGGTTGGACGGGGGGACAGTGGGATGGACAGGGTGACAGTGGGATGGACAGGGTGACAGTGGGATGGACATGGTGACAGTGGGATGGACAGGGGGACAGTGGGATGGACAGGGGGATCGTGGGATGGACAAGGGGATGGATAGGAGGATAGTGGGATGGACAGGGGGACAGTGGGATGGATGGGGGGATGGACAGTGGGATGAACAGGACAGGGGGACGGACAGGGGGAAGGACAGGAGGACAGTGGGATGGACAGGGTGACAGTGGGATGGACAGGGGGACAGTGGGATGGACAAGAGGGACAGTGGGATGGACAGGGGGACAGTGGGATGGACAGGGGGACAGTGGGATGGACAGGGGGACAGTGGGATGGACAGGGGGACAGTGGGATGGACGGGGTATCGTGGGATGGACGGGGGGCAGTGTGATGGAGGGGGGGATGGACAGGAGGATAGTGGGATAGACAGGGGTATGGTGGGATGGACGGGGGGACGGTGGGACGGACAAGGGGACATTGGGATGGACAGGGGGACAGTGGGTTGGACGGGGGGACAGTGGGGTGGAAAGGGGGATAGTGCGATACAAAGAAGGACAGTGGGATGGACAGGAGGACATTGGGATGGACAGGGGGACCGTGGGATGGAGGGGGGACTGTGGGATGGACAGGAGGACAGTGGGATGCATGGGGGGGATGGACAGGAGGATAGTGGGATGGACAGGGGGACAGTGGGTTGGACGGGGAGGATGGACAGGGGGACGGTGGGACGTACAGGGGGACAGTGGGACGGACAGGGGGACAGTGGGTTGGACGGGGGGACAGTGGGATGGAAAGGGTGACAGTGGGATGGACAGGGTGACAGTGGGATGGACAGGGGACAGTGGGATGGACGGGGGGATCGTGGGATGGACAAGGGGATGGATAGGAGGATAGTGGGATGGACAGGGGGGCAGTGGGATGGATGGGGGGATGGACAGGACAGGGGGACGGACAGGAGGACAGTGGGATGGACAGGGGGTCAGTGGGATGGACAAGGGACAGTGGGATGGACGGGGTATCGTGGGATGGACGGGGGGCAGTGCGATGGAGGGGGGATGGACAGGAGGATGGTGGGATGGACAGGGGGACGGTGGGATGGACGGGGGGACGGTGGGATGGACGGGGGGACGGACAGTGGGTTGGACGGGGGGACAGTGGGGTGGAAAGGGGGATAGTGCGATAGAAAGAAGGACAGTAGGATGGACAGGAGGATAGTGGGATGGACAGGGGGACCGTGGGATGGAGGGGGGACCGTTGGATGGAGGGGGGACTGCGGGATGGACGGGAGGACAGTGGGATGGATGGGGGGGATGGACAGGAGGATAGTGGGATGGACAGGGTGACAGTGGGATGGACAGGGTGACAGTGGGATGGACAGGGTAACAGTGGGATGGACAGGGGGACAGTGAGATGGACGGGGGGATCGTGGGATGGACAAGGGGATGGATAGGAGGATAGTGGGATGGACAGGGGGACAGTGGGATGGATGGGGGGATGGACAGTGGGATGAACAGGACAGGGGGACGGACAGGGGGACGGACAGGAGGACAGTGGGATGGACAGGGTGACAGTGGGATGGACAGGGGGACAGGGGGACAGTGGGATGGACAAGAGGACAGTGGGATGGACAGGGGGACAGTGGGATGGACAGGGGGACAGTGGAATGGACAGGGGGACAGTGGGATGGACAGGGGGATAGTGGGATGGACAGGGGGATAGTAGGATGGACAGGAGGACAGTGGGATGGACAGGGGGATAGTGGGATGGACAGGAGGACAGTGGGATGGACAAGGGACAGTGGGATGGACGGGGGGGATTGTGGGATGGACGGGGGCAGTGCGATGGAGGGGGGGATGGACAGGAGGATAGTGGGATGGACAGAGGGACAGTGGGTTGGACGGGGAGGATGGACAGGAGGACAGTGGGATGGGCAGGAGGACAGTGGGATGGACAGGGGTCAGTGGGATGGACAGGGGATGGACAGGGGGACAGGGGGATGGACAGGGGGATGGACAGGGGGACCGTGGAATGGACAGGAGGACAGTGGGATGGACAGGAGGACAGTGGGATGGACAGAGGGACAGTGGGATAGACAGGGGGACAGTGGGATGGACAAAAGGACAGTGTGATGGACAGGGTGACAGTGGGATGGACGGGGGGACAGTGGGATGGACGGGGGGACAGTGGGATGGACGGGGGGAGAGTGGGGTGGGCAAGAGGACAGTGGGATGGACAGGGGGACAGTGGGATGGACGGGGGGATCCTGGGATGGACGGGGGGCAGTGTGATGGATGGGGGGATGGACAGGAGGATAGTGGGATGGACAGGGGGACGGTGGGATGGACGAGGGGACGGACAGGGGGACAGTCGCACGGACAGTGGGTTGGACGGGGGGACAGTGGGATTGAAAGGGGGATAGTGGGATAGGAAGATGGACGGGAGGACAGTGGGAAGGATGGGGGCGAAGGACAGGAGGATAGTGGGATGGACAGGGGGACAGTGGGATGGATGGGAGGGAAGGACAGGAAGACAGTGGGATGGGCAGGAGGACAGTGGGATGGACAGGGGACGGTGGGATGGACAGGGGGATTGACAGGAGGACAGTGGGATGGACAGTGGGATAGACAGGAGGACAGTGGGATGGACGGGGGGATCGTGGGATGGACAAGGGAATGGATAGGAGGATAGTGGGATGTACAGGGGGACAGTGGGATGGATGGGGGGGATGGACAGTGGGATGGACAGGACAGGGGGACGGACAGGGGGACGGTGGGATGGACAGGGGACAGACGGGGTATCGTGGGATGGACAGGGGGCAGTGCGATGGAGGGGGGATGGACAGGAGGATAGTGGGATGGACAGGGGGGCGGTGGGATGGATGGGGGGACGGTGGGACGGACAGGGGGATAGTGGGACGGACAGGGGGACAGTGGGTTGGACGGGGGGACAGTGGGATGGACAGGGTGACAGTGGGATGGACAGGGTGACAGTGGGATGGACATGGTGACAGTGGGATGGACAGGGGGACAGTGGGATGGACGGGGGGATCGTGGGATGGACAAGGGGATGGATAGGAGGATAGTGGGATGGACAGGGGGACAGTGGGATGGATGGGGGGATGGACAGTGGGATGAACAGGACAGGGGGACGGACAGGGGGAAGGACAGGAGGACAGTGGGATGGACAGGGTGACAGTGGGATGGACAGGGGGACAGTGGGATGGACAAGAGGGACAGTGGGATGGACAGGGGGACAGTGGGATGGACAGGGGGACAGTGGGATGGACAGGGGGACAGTGGGATGGACAGGGGGACAGTGGGATGGACGGGGTATCGTGGGATGGACGGGGGGCAGTGTGATGGAGGGGGGGATGGACAGGAGGATAGTGGGATAGACAGGGGTATGGTGGGATGGACGGGGGGACGGTGGGACGGACAAGGGGACATTGGGATGGACAGGGGGACAGTGGGTTGGACGGGGGGACAGTGGGGTGGAAAGGGGGATAGTGCGATACAAAGAAGGACAGTGGGATGGACAGGAGGACATTGGGATGGACAGGGGGACCGTGGGATGGAGGGGGGACTGTGGGATGGACAGGAGGACAGTGGGATGCATGGGGGGGATGGACAGGAGGATAGTGGGATGGACAGGGGGACAGTGGGTTGGACGGGGAGGATGGACAGGGGGACGGTGGGACGTACAGGGGGACAGTGGGACGGACAGGGGGACAGTGGGTTGGACGGGGGGACAGTGGGATGGAAAGGGTGACAGTGGGATGGACAGGGTGACAGTGGGATGGACAGGGGACAGTGGGATGGACGGGGGGATCGTGGGATGGACAAGGGGATGGATAGGAGGATAGTGGGATGGACAGGGGGGCAGTGGGATGGATGGGGGGATGGACAGGACAGGGGGACGGACAGGAGGACAGTGGGATGGACAGGGGGTCAGTGGGATGGACAAGGGACAGTGGGATGGACGGGGTATCGTGGGATGGACGGGGGGCAGTGCGATGGAGGGGGGGATGGACAGGAGGATGGTGGGATGGACAGGGGGACGGTGGGATGGACGGGGGGACGGTGGGATGGACGGGGGGACGGACAGTGGGTTGGACGGGGGGACAGTGGGGTGGAAAGGGGGATAGTGCGATAGAAAGAAGGACAGTAGGATGGACAGGAGGATAGTGGGATGGACAGGGGGACCGTGGGATGGAGGGGGGACCGTTGGATGGAGGGGGGACTGCGGGATGGACGGGAGGACAGTGGGATGGATGGGGGGATGGACAGGGTGACAGTGGGATGGACAGGGTGACAGTGGGATGGACAGGGTGACAGTGGGATGGACAGGGTAACAGTGGGATGGACAGGGGGACAGTGGGATGGACGGGGGGATCGTGGGATGGACAAGGGGATGGATAGGAGGATAGTGGGATGGACAGGGGGACAGTGGGATGGATGGGGGGATGGACAGTGGGATGAACAGGACAGGGGGACGGACAGGGGGACGGACAGGAGGACAGTGGGATGGACAGGGTGACAGTGGGATGGACAGGGGGACAGTGGGATGGACAGGGGGACAGTGGGATGGACAAGAGGACAGTGGGATGGACAGGGGGACAGTGGGATGGACAGGGGGACAGTGGGATGGACAGGGGGATAGTGGGATGGACAGGGGGATAGTAGGATGGACAGGAGGACAGTGGGATGGACAGGGGGATAGTGGGATGGACAGGAGGACAGTGGGATGGACAAGGGACAGTGGGATGGACGGGGGGGATTGTGGGATGGACGGGGGCAGTGCGATGGAGGGGGGGATGGACAGGAGGATAGTGGGATGGACAGAGGGACAGTGGGTTGGACGGGGAGGATGGACAGGAGGACAGTGGGATGGGCAGGAGGACAGTGGGATGGACAGGGGTCAGTGGGATGGACAGGGGATGGACAGGGGGACAGGGGGATGGACAGGGGGATGGACAGGGGGACCGTGGGATGGACAGGAGGACAGTGGGATGGACAGGAGGACAGTGGGATGGACAGAGGGACAGTGGGATAGACAGGGGGACAGTGGGATGGACAAAAGGACAGTGTGATGGACAGGGTGACAGTGGGATGGACGGGGGGACAGTGGGATGGACGGGGGGACAGTGGGATGGACGGGGGGAGAGTGGGGTGGGCAAGAGGACAGTGGGATGGACAGGGGGACAGTGGGATGGACGGGGGGATCCTGGGATGGACGGGGGGCAGTGTGATGGATGGGGGGATGGACAGGAGGATAGTGGGATGGACAGGGGGACGGTGGGATGGACGAGGGGACGGACAGGGGGACAGTCGCACGGACAGTGGGTTGGACGGGGGGACAGTGGGATTGAAAGGGGGATAGTGGGATAGGAAGATGGACGGGAGGACAGTGGGAAGGATGGGGGCGAAGGACAGGAGGATAGTGGGATGGACAGGGGGACAGTGGGATGGATGGGAGGGAAGGACAGGAAGACAGTGGGATGGGCAGGAGGACAGTGGGATGGACAGGGGACGGTGGGATGGACAGGGGGATTGACAGGAGGACAGTGGGATG
Source organism: Lithobates septentrionalis (assembly GCA_037952835.1). NCBI lineage: Eukaryota > Metazoa > Chordata > Amphibia > Anura > Ranidae > Lithobates > Lithobates septentrionalis. The sequence goes on along the minus strand of JBBDGP010004811.1, from coordinate 1,544 downwards.
GACAGTGGGATAGACAGGAGGACAGTGGGATGGACGGGGGGATCGTGGGATGGACAAGGGAATGGATAGGAGGATAGTGGGATGTACAGGGGGACAGTGGGATGGATGGGGGGGATGGACAGTGGGATGGACAGGACAGGGGGACGGACAGGGGGACGGTGGGATGGACAGGGGACAGACGGGGTATCGTGGGATGGACAGGGGGCAGTGCGATGGAGGGGGGATGGACAGGAGGATAGTGGGATGGACAGGGGGGCGGTGGGATGGATGGGGGGACGGTGGGACGGACAGGGGGATAGTGGGACGGACAGGGGGACAGTGGGTTGGACGGGGGGACAGTGGGATGGACAGGGTGACAGTGGGATGGACAGGGTGACAGTGGGATGGACAGGGTGACAGTGGGATGGACAGGGGGACAGTGGGATGGACGGGGGGATCGTGGGATGGACAAGGGGATGGATAGGAGGATAGTGGGATGGACAGGGGGACAGTGGGATGGATGGGGGGATGGACAGTGGGATGAACAGGACAGGGGGACGGACAGGGGGAAGGACAGGAGGACAGTGGGATGGACAGGGTAACAGTGGGATGGACAGGGGGACAGTGGGATGGACAAGAGGGACAGTGGGATGGACAAGAGGGACAGTGGGATGGACAGGGGGACAGTGGGATGGACAGGGGGACAGTGGGATGGACAGGGGGACAGTGGGATGGACGGGGTATCGTGGGATGGACGGGGAGCAGTGTGATGGAGGGGGGGATGGACAGGAGGATAGTGGGATAGACAGGGGTATGGTGGGATGGACGGGGGGAAGGTGGGACGGACAAGGGGACATTGGGATGGACAGGGGGACAGTGGGTTGGACGGGGGGACAGTGGGGTGGAAAGGGGGATAGTGCGATACAAAGAAGGACAGTGGGATGGACAGGAGGACATTGGGATGGACAGGGGGACCGTGGGATGGAGGGGGGACTGTGGGATGGACAGGAGGACAGTGGGATGCATGGGGGGATGGACAGGAGGATAGTGGGATGGACAGGGGGACAGCGGGTTGGACGGGGAGGATGGACAGGGGGACGGTGGGACGTACAGGGGGACAGTGGGACGGACAGGGGGACAGTGGGTTGGACGGGGGGACAGTGGGATGGAAAGGGTGACAGTGGGATGGACAGGGTGACAGTGGGATGGACAGGGGACAGTGGGATGGACGGGGGGATCGTGGGATGGACAAGGGGATGGATAGGAGGATAGTGGGATGGACAGGGGGGCAGTGGGATGGATGGGGGGATGGACAGGACAGGGGGACGGACAGGAGGACAGTGGGATGGACAGGGGGTCAGTGGGATGGACAAGGGACAGTGGGATGGACGGGGTATCGTGGGATGGACGGGGGGCAGTGCGATGGAGGGGGGATGGACAGGAGGATGGTGGGATGGACAGGGGGACGGTGGGATGGACGGGGGGACGGTGGGATGGACGGGGGGACGGACAGTGGGTTGGACGGGGGGACAGTGGGGTGGAAAGGGGGATAGTGCGATAGAAAG